>JARYGA010055673.1:0-49058 GCA_030545235.1 Helianthus tuberosus
TAGAAGGAGCTAGAGACCGGGGTCTCTGGACCACCCTCTGACTCTCAACATTAGTAATTTATCCAAGAATAATGTATAAACATTAAGCATAGATGTATGAGTAAGTATAAGAGAGATAGAGAATGCTTATGAAGTTTGTGGTCGAGATCCAGCGGTTAGCTAGTAGCTGAGGTGATTCCAGGTCGCATAGCTCGTGACTAGGAACTGCTGGTGTAGTCTCTCATGAGCTCGTAACCTTAGCAGCTCAGAGGGGAAGCAGCTTAGCCTAGTGGCTTGTGTTTTTTAGAGAGAGTATGTGATTCTAGAGAGAGAATGAGATTCTAAAGAGAGAGTAAATGGCTGGAATGTCCAAGCCAAAGTGAGATGATTGAAGTAGAGGGTGGACCCTCTATTTATAGGTATGTTACTTTTAACCCTAATGGGCTTGGTTGTGATGGGTCAGGCTGGCCCACTAGACTTGTTCTCCTGTTTAGGCTGTTAAGCTCCTGACAGGAAGCTCCCAGCTTCCTGCTCTTAGCTTCCTGTTTCCCGGCTTTGCTAAGTGGGAGCCTCCGGGCACCCACGCTATCATAATTCATCAATGCATTTCTGGGAAATTCAAGAATACATAAGATGAACGTGAAATGAAAACCGCCGGTTGATTATGGATACTCAGGCGATGTAAGAGCTCCGGTTGTGCCTCATATATCATGTGCAAATAGATCACGCAAGCTTGTTGATTTTGGAAGAGGTGAAGAAGATGAAGTGAATTTTAAGAGGGTGGGTTTTTTAAAGAATTAAGGTGTGGTAGGTAAAATGACTTTAATGAACATCATGTGAGGTGCACATGAGGGTTATGAATGGTGTTAGTCTGAGGGTCCAAAATAGTTAGATAAAAAGACGTTGGGGTACAAATGTTAAAAAATTTATTTTTGAGCTAATAGGGTAAAAGTGACATAACCACAGGAGCCAAAATCATAATTTACTCTTATAAAAGAGACAATAATATTGCAAATAATCGTTTCCTACACAGGCATATCATGTCAATGGCTAGTGCAACTCTGGCATGGAATTTCCGCTTAGTATTTGATCCAGTGCATATGTGTATACCCTTATCTAATTTCTAATAAAAAGCTCAAACTAATGTCACATGACATTTTCTTATTCAAAATTTCAATTAATGACACATGGCATTTTCTTATTCAAATCATTAATAATATTATTTAATTAATCTCTAATTCGAATTAATGATTATTAATAATATTATGCTATTAATTTTAATTAAAATTCAAGATTAATGATTAAAAAATACTTAAAGATTTTATTAAAAGAATACTTCAACTTTTTTAACGGAAGTTATCTATAATTTTAAAACCTATTATTTTAATATTTTTTTAAATGGATAATTATGCTTAAGTTTTTTTTCATATTATCTATAATTTTAAAACCTATGATTTTAATATTAGTTATGGTTTCCGATTTATTTTTGTATTTCACAATAATTTATGTTTAAGGTGAATATTATGAACTACTCAGGTCAATCACATATTTGTAATAGGATTTTTATTTAGTTTTTAATGAGAAATGTTTGAATCTTATTTATCCTTCTTTTTTAGGTTGAATGGGTTCATTTCAAAACAAGCATTTTTTTTTAGGTCAAAAGGATTTGAGTCATGTTAGGCCAACGTTTCAACACCTTTTGTATATTCTATTTTTATATATATTTTGTAATGTTTGGTGTATTGTTTATGAGTAGCAAAAACATATTATCAAAAGTATGATATAAGATTTTTTTTTTAATAAAACGTTAAAAACATTTTAAGCATTCAAATACTTTTGACACATTTGATCATTTCACTTTTTTTGCTTTTTTTAAAAATGAAACATGTTACTCAGGTGAATATTTCCTACAAAATACGACTATAATTGATCGTTTCCACTATCATATGTAAAAATATAGTTTCAATCCTATGATGTATTTAAATATGTATATATATATATATATATATATATATATATACAATATATACAATTCGTGTAATACGAGATTCTATAAACTAGTATTAAATAGAAGAATCAAATTTTGATCAACAAACTTGTTGATGAACACCTATAAGACTACTCGCTTCCACTTCACCATGCCTAAACCAAGTTTTATTTTTTACTTTCTCCTCCCTCACAAAATCAACAAGATCTTCTTAAATAATAAAAAAAAAAATTTACTATATAAAATATCTAAAAGGCTATATGTATTCAATTGTTTAATTCCATTCGACAGTTAAATTAAAATATACTAGCAAAAGGAAAAAAAAAAACAATTAGTTCAGCAACTGCTTCGTAAAATATACAGTTTGAATTATAAACCGTTGTTGGTCACCATCTAGTATCACTTTTTGTATATATCTGAAAGCTAAGAGACACTTGAGAAGGTAGGCAGGCAGCGTGGAAGTGCAAACACTTTATTACTAATAGCAACCACGTTCCGTTTATTCATGAATCGACCACCCCTTAAAATATTATTATTATTATTTTAAGTATGTTTCCTAATTTTTAAAAACATATTGTTTTGTACTTTTGTAGTATGCATTATGGACTATGGTATGTAATTTGTGTGTGTGTTTGTGGTACGAATCATCTTTTCTGTTTTTCTAGGGACAATAAGGTATGAGAATAATTTTGTTAGTCTACATAATCTTACCCAAATACAACACAAAGAAATTAATAGTTAGCATATATTTATCGAAACGGGATCAGGAGAAAACGCTCAAAAGTGTAAGAACGGTTAGAACGCATCCTGGCCTAACACGTGGCGCGGGACATGATCAGAGTCCGAGGGGTTTTTTTGTCTTTTCAATATTCTTTTATTTTCTTAACGCGCTATAACATTTTCTGGCGTCTAAGATTTTTTTGGCGTTAATTGTATTTATTAAACTTTTTGGCGTTGAATTAATTGTTTTTATGTCACATAGATAATTTTTTGGCGTTATAGCGTTTTTTGGTCAATTTTTTTGGCGTTTTATGGCGTTTTGTATAATATTCACTACGAGTCATTAATATTTTCATAAGTTAACAATAAGACCAAATGTTTTTTTTTTTTTTTTTTGCGTTTAATGAATTTTTTGGCGTTTAATACATTTTACTAGTTGCTTTGCCAGCACCCGTTCTCACAGTTTTCACACTACCAGTGATTTGGTGTTTGTAGTTTTGGCGTTTTATATAATAATGTATTTTATTTGTAGAGAATTAGATAACAAAACAACAGATAACTTGATAACAAAACAATATAAAATGAAAAAGAAAAAAAATTAAAAATGGTAATCTAATTTCTCTTCCGAATCTTCACTGTCATCAGCTCCTTCTTCTTGAATTTGGTTTGGCGTTTTGAACCTTTTGAATACCTTAGCTAGATGCCAACTTTCCTACATAAACCCCGTCTTTTTTAGACGAAGCTGCTTGTTGGCATCCTGTGTTTTGGTGTGATATTCTTGTTTGGTGGCATGTCATTAAAGATCAACTATTGCTTGATGCTATTTGTAATAATGGAGTCCAAAATAGCATTTTACCCTTGTGTTGATCCCTTTATTCCATGCCTATGTTCATCAAGAACAAAGCTCACATGATGGCATATCACTGTCATCACTCTCTTTTTCTTGAATATTTGTCCATCTCATTCAGCAAAATATTATTGAGATAACTCTCTCAGAAGAAGAATCCATTCAGTGAAAGCTTTGTCATCTGTGGTTTTTTTAACTAACATTTTTTGGCGTTTTAAAGTGAGTGTTTCTAGATGATATGGCGTTTGTGTTTTATGGGTGTGATCAATTTCATTGTGTATAGACCACTTTTTTATAGGAGTTTTTTGGCGCGTAGTTTAGTTGGGACTTTTTTTATTGTATAAATGATAGTAATAAAGTAACTGTCTTTTCAGCTACTGTTTTTGTATTTACTGTGTTGATCAGCTTTTATCAGTTTTATAGGTGATAGACGTCCCATTTTCTAAGTTTGACGTTTTTTTAAATGGCGTTATGCAGACCAAGATGACAAAATACAATAACGAAGTAAATAAAATATTAAGCAGGAAAAATATTTTTTGTTATTTTTGGCGTTTTGTAAGGAATAACCATTTTTAGTATTTTTTTGGCGTTTTGCTAATAAAGAGAGAAATATATTATTTAATTATCTTTAAAAAAAGAAGATTAAACAGAAGAAAAAAAAAAGAGGAAAAAAATTAAAATCCTTCGTCAGAAGGTACTTTATTCGAAAAGTATCCATCACTTGCGTCATCTTCTTTCTCCTCGGAGTCTTCATCTGGATCTTCATCTATGTCATCACCTTCACCTTCATCAGCTTCTTGTTCCTGAAGATTGTGAAGCCTTCACTTGAACATGTATTGCATTAACTCCAATTTTGAGTCTATTTCTGTGTTGGTACAAGTGGTATTATGCAATTCTTCCATGAAATCAAGACGCTGCTTTGTCATGATGTTTTCTAGCCAGTAGACTTCCTGCTCTCCGTTGTCGTATGTAACGGTCACCATGTCTGTTTCATCATCAAAACGCCATGATGTCATGACAGGGTCCGGCTTCACATCTGCTTTGATTGGTCCAAATTTTTTGGTTAATGCTTTCATAAGCATATGTGTTTCATGGCATTCGTTGTCTAGAGCGATGCCAAGGGATAAGATTTCCCCTCTGTATGTCTTCTTCCATCTTCAGAATTGCTCTGACCGTCTTAACATACACCCTCCTTCTATTGTCAAAACGGAGGACGAATCGCCTGATTGCCAGAGTGTATCTCCACGAAACGATTGTTGTCATTTTTGACGTTTTGGTTAAGTTGGCGTTTTTGGTTAAAGATGTTTTTTGCAGAAATGGATAGATTGAAGTGATTATGGAAGCTATGTTTTACCTCGTTTATATAATGATGTTTTTGGTGCATAATTTATTAGGGAATTTTCTTCTAATAAATGTTAATAACTGAAATTCAGTTACCGTGTTGTTTCATCTTCCTGTAATATCCAACGCGTTTTATGAGTAATTTTTGGCGTTTTGTTTTTAATGGCGTTTTATTTTTTTTATTTTTTTTTGAATGGCGTGTTATCATTTGATAGCGTTTTGAATATGAGCGGTAAAAGACCCTTTTACCCTTAATGAAGTGCGTCCCACATAATAAAATTGATGTTATTTACGAAACACCACCGTGCAATCTAGTTCATGGATTGTTTTGATCGGACGACCCATAAGCGTTCTCACCGTTCTCACACTTTTCACCGTTTTCTCTAAATCCTGACCCTATATTTATCATAGCCCTAATAGATTGGGAAAGAATTTAAAAAAATAAATTGTGATTGGTTGAAAGGGGTTGGGACCCACCATTAAACCCCACTCTCTCCTTTTTCCCTCATCTTCCCGCATCGGTGAGTATACACTAAAGAAACCTCTCCCTGCTCACTGATCTAACACCGGCACCCCTTCCCCGTGCGGCAACCCCACTCCCCAATTCCCTTTCCCGCTATGACTCCGACCACCCTTAGAGATCTGTTGAGATATTGGTGAAGGAAAAGAGAAAACCATTAACAAACTCAATCAAGCCCTAATAGATTAAAATAATTAACTTAATCAAGGTTTTGTGTTTTAGATCTGTTTAATTTTATACTCAAATATATGAAAACCAAAAACGTAAAAATGTAAACGAAAAAAAGTAAAAACCACTATGACCAAGATATATATAATTAAGAGTAAATTACAAGTTTTGTAGTTTATATTTACATCATTTTGCTGACGGTGTTTTTTAGCGTAAAAGTTGACAAGTTCTGTACTTATTGTTTCGAAATCTTGCATGATATGTCCTTTAGGTCAAACCCAGTTAATTTTTTTCTGTTAAATCATGGTATTTTTGTAATTTTAGTAGGGAAATAAGGGTTTTTTTATAATTTTATCCATGTAATTAAAAAAACAAAAAATAAAACATGTATAAAGTTGAAACAAAGGGTGTTGGCTCTCTAATGTTGTTACCATCAAACTACAAACAAGGGTGTTGGCTCTCTAATGTTGTTCCATTATTATACACATAATTATACACATTCGAGTCGAGAGTCTTACTGGAAACAGTCTTTCTATTTCTATGGGGTAAAGGTAAGGCTGTCTACATCTATCATCCTCAGACCCTACCTTAATTTTGTTATCGATAAAATTTACTGTGTATATGATGATGATATAATTATACACATATAAGATATAATATGTTATATAAGCTCACTACACTCTATTTCGATAACCCCTCTTACCACCACAAAAATACAAATACATTTATTAGATGGAAAATAATACAAACCTTCCAAAACCTCCAACTCAATTATTATCTTCATCACCACCTCAACCTCCGGCACCACACCGATCAAACATGCCCATGTTATACTACGGTCTCGTCGTGGTCGCCACCGCCGCCATCGTCCTTGCCGTCTACAACCTCATAGTTGTAAGGTGGTGCGCCACCCACTACCGACGCTCACGTGAACCTAACCACCTCTCCCGCCACCGGAGAACCACCAACATCATGTCATCATCACAGCCACCCTCCGCCCTCTCCCGCGGCAGCTCCACCATTGGTTTGACGTCGAGTTTTCGATTCAAAAAGGGTAGTGAAGATGCTAACAAACCGCAACTTGATTACGACATAGAGTGCTCCGTTTGCTTGTCGGTTTTCGAAGACGGAGAAGAAGTGAGGAAGTTGCCGATATGTAATCACTCGTTTCATGCTTCTTGTATTGATATGTGGTTGAATTCTCACTTTGACTGCCCCTTGTGTCGTGCTCCGGTGGTGGCGCCACCGCCTCCGCCGGAAACTCCGCCGCAACACCGGCATACGAACTCGACTTTGTCGGAGCATTCACGGGACGGGTTGTTAGAAAGAGCCAGCTCTTCTACGTAACTGATTATTTACGACAGCATCCGTATTCAGTAAATCTCACCAATAGAAAAGCTGATTGATTAATGGTGTAAGAAATTGGTATTTTCTATTTTTTATTCTTAAATTTTGTTTTATTAATGAATTAATTATTGTAATTCGGGAAAAGAAAATGAGATTGGTGAAGTTACAAACAATGCATGCTGTTGATTGTTGAAAGGTTGGCGTGCGTGGGGCCTTTTACGAAAAGATTCTTTCATTTTTTTATGTATCATATAATAAATAATTGGTATCTCTATAAATATGGATAATCTGTAAAATAAATAAATTATATAAAACGAGATTTTTCTTCTGTTCTCTCTAAGACGTGTAGAAAATATTAAGTGATGTTAGAAACGTGGTAAATTAATTTAATATATAGGATAACAAAATAACAAATGTGCCACTTGAATTCAAAAATAATAAAATAGATAAATGAAATGTTTACTTACCGGGTCTTGCTATTCACACACCCCCACCTACCCTTTTGTCTATTCACACACCCCCCAGTGTCGAGCTGTGGCCAGAGCGTGGCGTTTTGATCCGGTCAACCAGACAAAATACTGACGGGTGTCTGACGGGTCTGTTGACCTGACCAAAACGCCAAGCTTTGGCCGCGTTCTGGTCCTGTCAACCTGCCAAAAGACTCTGGTTGATAGGACCAGAACGCGGCCAAAGCTCGGCGTTTTGGTCCGGTTAACAGACCCGTCAGTCTTTGTCTGGTTAACCGGACCAAAACGTCGCGCTCTGACCACAGCTCGACACTGGGGTGTGTGGATAGACAACATGGGTGTGTGAATAGATACGCCCTTACCATAATCCTTACTTCTTTGTCTTGTTACACCACTTCTCTCTGAGTCGCAACCAATCATTGACGGATCCAAGGCAATTGTAGGGGTTGCTTTTTAATAACTTGATAAGCTTTTATTTGACTAGTTTGCCTTCATTACAAAGTTAAGAAAAAAACATGGTGCCTCCAAAGAAAAGAATTTTGTGAGCTTTCTTTCTTTTATTTATTTATTTTTTTTGTTATTATTTACATGAAACTCACTTGTTTAGTTTAGTCTTATATCTAGATACCTATTTTATGTTTTTGTTCTTTGTTAAATGTGTGTTTTCTTATCTGTTTCTTTAGACCACTCGTAGTGGGAGGTTTTTGGGCGTTTATCCCCCAAAAAACTCCCCTCCACGCCCCAAAACCACCCCCTTGGGCGTTTTTTTTTCAAAAAAAATCCAAGAAGCGTCCCTTTTTTCCACGCCCCCTCTCTTTTCTTTGGCCAATGACAACTTTTAGGGCTGTAAACGAACCGAACGTTCAGCGAACAGTTCGTGAACCGTTCGGCGGGAAGTCGTTTATGTCCGTTCGATTAGCTTAACAAACGAACACGAATAAAAAATTTCGTTCGGTTAGCTTAGCGAACGAACACGAACACATGTCTCTTTCGTTCGAGTACGTTCGTGAACGTTCGGTAATATGTTCGTTTACGTCCGTTCGTGTCCATTTGATTATATAAAAAAAAATAGACCTTTTATCTAAACATATTGAAAACTTGAAACCATATTTTTTTCTAAGTTAGCTAAAATTTGGACATTTTTTAGGATAATTATGTCTAAATTAGTTAAACTTGATTCAATATTTGATGGTCTAGTAGACTTCTTGTGTTTTGATTTATTATTTGATGATTGAATTTAACTACTTATATACAATGTTTAAAGATAACAATGTTTTTTTTTTTTCAAGTTAAATGTTCGTTTGCATTTGTTTTTATTTGTTTGTGCCCGTTTGTGTTCGAGATCAGTGTTCACGAACTGTTCGTGAACAACTGAATTTCCTTAACGAACGAACACGAACATAAACTTATTTTCGGCATGCGTTCGTGAACAATTCATGAACATGTTAATTTTCTTAATGAACGAACACGAACATGGCCTTGTTCGTGTTCGTTCGGTTCGTTTACAGCCCTAACAACTTTTCTTCTTTTTGGTTAGCCAATACCTTTTTTTGATTGTTTTTTATTTAATTTTTTACACCTCTTTTAACATAATGTCCCACAATGCCCACATCCTTACTACACCCATTTTAGAAAAAAAAAAAAAAAAAAAAAAAAAAAAAAAAAACCCGCCCTATAATGCCCCATTGTTGACTGGACCGCCACATGACGCAAAACAACCAAGGGTCTTCCCCTCCCACTAGGGGTGAGCAAGAAAACCGAAATAACCGAACCGAAAAAACCGAACCGAAACAAAAACCGACGGTTCGGTTTTCGGATTTTTAATAACCGAAAATTTCGGTTCGGTTTTTGGATAAACGTTTTCAATAACCGAAAAAAACCGAACCGAACCGAACCGATAAGTTACAATCCATATATTTTTATGTTTAAGTTTAAATTGTTTAAGTGTTTAACCCAATGCTAGTAGAAAATGTTAATTTTATTCTTGAATGTAAAGTGTTTATAATAAAAACATTATAACTGAAATGATTTATTATTAGTTTATTACCTATAAGATATAACAAAATTTAATATAAAAATTAAATTTAATAAAACTTTGAAGAAACATAAAAATATATTAGAAGGTTAGGTTTATGTAAACAATACTAATTAAAGAGGTGAACTATAATAACTTAAATATAAACATATAAAAATATTGTTATAATATAAATTATACTTTTTATTTTTTGAAGAGTAAACTGCCATTTTGGTCCCTGTGGTTTGGGCACTTTTGCCATTTTAGTCCAAATCTCAAACTTTTTACATCTGGGTCCCTGTGGTTTGCATTTTGTTGCCATTTTGGTCCAAAAGTGAAATTTGACCAGAATCCCCAAATTAAAACCTCCTGTTTTGTCCTTACCTTCAGGGGTATTTTGGTCATTTTAGAATTATTATAACTAAATATTAATTAAATCTTTTTCTATTTATGATTAAACATAAATAATGTGATTTGTCTCTCTCCTCTCTCTCTCTCTCTCTCTCTCTCTCTCATCCTCGACCCAGATGCAGCACAGATTCAAGTAACAAAGTTGGGAGATGCGGATGCAGCAAAAACAAAAACCACCTGCAACTCAATCCGGGAGTGGAGATGCGGGAGTGGAGCACATATCATGTGGAGCAAAAACAAAAACCACCTGCAACTCATCGGGTCGAGGATAAATCATAGCAGATGCAGGGGGTTCAAGTTAATGATTAAAAAGCACAAATTCAAGTAACCACCAGATTCAAGTAACAAAAACCAATCCAACACAGATTCAACTAACCGAACGGTATTCCTCCTCGGAGATCTATCCCCCCACCACCATTCTGTCTCTTCAAACAACATTCCACTGTAGGAGATCTATGTCGTCGTCGTAGTTCCTCCTCGGAGATCTATCCCCCCACCACCATTCTGCACAAGAAAGAGAGAGAGAGAGAAACAGGAGAGAGAGCCGAACGAGAGAGAAACATGAGAGAGAGAGGAACGCAGAGATGACAATGACGATGGTGGATCTGAGTTTCGGTAGGGACGACGCCGGAATGGTGCTCAGGTGGGACGACGCCGGAATATGATGATCGATTTAGGTCTCAGTTAACTGATCGATTTAGAGAGAGAAGAGAGAGAGTCAGTTATTTGGGGATGATGATGATGATGATGATGATGATTTATTTGGGGATGATGTTAATTAAGAAAATGTAAAATGAAAAGCAAAATGACCAAAATGCCACTGAACTAAAAGACAAAATAGGAGGTTGCAACAGTAAAAAAAATGGAGTTTTTGAATTTTGGACCAAAATGCAAACCACAGGGACCCAGATGTAAAAAGTTTGAGATTTAGACTAAAATGGCAAAAGTGCCCAAACCACAGGGACCAAAATGGCAGTTTACTCTTTTTTGAATCTTACATAATTTTGTTCCAAAAACCGAAATAACCGAAAAACCGAACCGACGTAAAAACCGAAAAAACCGAAACCGAAAAAAACCGAAAAAAACCGAACGGTTTTTAAAACCCAAAAACCAACATTTCGGTTTCGGTTTTGATTTTACCCCAAAACCGAACCGTGCACACCCCTACCTCCCACTACACATGCTCTTATTCGAATCCTCCCCTCTCGAGGTTCTTTGGTTATTGAATTTTTGACTTTGTGTTCATAAAACCTACTAGCAGCCGTCTTCCCATTTGGATTAGTGGTTGTTTTCTTATGGTGGTGGTGATATATTTGGGTGATGGTGAAAATAATAACCTTAGATACAACAAACCAAGCCTAAAAAAGGTTGTAGGAATATATTTATTTTATACTTTAAGTAAATAATGTTGATTTAACCGACTTTATATCATTGTTACAAAACAACTCACATATATTATTAATGATGATTAAACTAGACTTATAGAATAAATTTACAATTTATATAAGAGTTAAATGCACGGATAGTCCCTGTGGTTTGCCATTTTTTCACCTTTAGTCACCAACTTTCTAAAATTACAGCTATAGTCCCCAACTTTTCAATTTTCGTTCCCGGATAGTCCCTGTGCCTAACATCAGTTAGTTTTCTCAGTTAAGAGAGTGAAATGACTAGGCTGCCCCTGAACAATTAAAAAAATAAAAAATAAAAAATCCCATCCTCTTCAGCAACAAGATGATGACTGTTCTAGACTTACTTCACTGTAAAGAAGAAGACACCCATCAATGGGATATTGATGAGGAAGAAGCAGTAACTGCTGCTGTTGCTTGTCTCTCTATTGCTGCTAAAGTTGAAGAAACTCATGTCCCTCTTCTTTTAGATCTTCAAGTGAGTCTTCGTTTGATGGTGATATACTAAAAGTGTTATCAATATCATTCCACACGAAAAAGGGCAATTACAAAGATCAATGGTGATATATGATCTTTCTTGTTCATGAAAATTGAAACATATTTAAGTAGGGATGAAAATTGAAACATATTTAAGTAGGTCTTCTTGTTGGTGATAATCTTTCTTGTTGTTTATTTATGAAAATTGAAAATGTTAACTTTTGTTGGTTTTCAAGATCGATGGAAGCAAATACGTTTTCGAAGTGAAAACAGTTCAAAAAATGGAGATTTTAATACTAACAACTCTAGAATGGAAGATGAACCCAGTGACTCCACTCTCATTTCTCGGTTACGTTACAAGAAGACTCGGATTGAAACCTTATCTTTATGTTGAGTTCATTAAAAGATGCACGTGTGTTTTACTATGCTTCCTTCTTGGTAACTAATTACTGAATCACCATCTTAATTAATATTCTAAAGATTGCATGTTAATTAAACTTAGTGAATTTATGCAGATTGTAGGTTCAGGTGTCATCTTACCCATGTTACCAAATTGCAGAAAATGGGATCTTGGAAGAAAAAGATTTGAACTTTTGTTGAGAAATTGAGACCCTTTTGGATAAAGATTGTGAAAATAATTTGAGCTTGGTTTGAGAGAGAGAGAGGGGGGGGGGGGGGGGGGAAGAAGATGAGGGTGTTTATTTTTTATTGTTCAAGGACAATCTAGTCATTTCACACCCTCTTAACTGAGAAAACTAACTGATGTTAGGCACAGGGACTATCTGGGAACGAAAACTGAAAAGTTGGGGAATATAGCTGTAATTTTATAAAGCTAGGGACTAAAGGTGAAAAAGGATAAACCACAAGGACTATCCATGCATTTAACTCTTTATATAATTTACATAATTTACATTAGGTAACATCAACCTACACTAAACATGCTTTTAATTTGGTGTTTTAATATTACTCCTGATGACGGGGGTAGCCCAAGACTAAATAAAATGACTAAATATGTAAACGCTCAAAGGGTTAAATGGTTCAATGGTTGAAAAGCTGAGGAGATGAAGTAAAGCAATACGGGAACAGTAAATAAGTCACATCTCCGGACATCTCCACCAACTCGCCAGCCGCAAAAGCAACGCAGGTCTGCAGAGCACACGCTATTATCCAGGGGTCAAAAGGCTTTAACCCCCGAAAGGGCAAGCCCCTCACTGCAAGCAAGGTCACTAGTCAAATGCATTCTTCTTTGGAAGATGTCGTCTCCTATAAATTGACACTTCATTTACTTCAGGAGACATTCCTGGCCGGCCCTGATTCTCGCAATCTCTGGTCATTCATCTCGAGTACTTGCTTCATGCGAGTCACTCTCTCTTTCACATCCAACACACACATTCCGTTTGCTCTCACATCCGAATCTGAATATACTTCAGAGGAGGATCTTCAGCAAGCAACAAAAACAAACTAGTGAACCTCCTTCCACGTCTTGCAAACGTGGGGGGGACCCCACGACCTGCGTTAGGCAAAGTTGAACACTTCAACCCTTTTGCCTAACCAGCCCAGCTACTATCCTTGGTCTCTTATTTGTTGCATCAACAAGTTGGCGCCCACCGTGGGGCTACGCCGCTATCTCTCCTCAAAAAGACCTAGTAGTGTAGCTCTCTTCACTTAAAATCACCATGTCTGAAAGTGGATCCCCGGGTGAAGTAAATCAGGTTCCAAACACCTCAACCCCGGGCAGTAGCCAAGCTCATGTGGCTATACCAACTTCTTTCTCAACTCCGGGAAGCACACCCGAGTTCCTCACCTTCAACACACCAACTCCGTCCAGATCCGGAGTTCCATCTCCCAATATCGGTGTCTCTGACACCCCAGCGTGTGTTGAACTTACCCCTAAAGGGGTTGCCAATAATTTCCTTGAGTTGAGGTCCCTTCTCAACCAACATGTGAGTAAAGAAAGAGAAAAGGGAGTGAGGATTCGTTTAGACTATGATGAGCCTGAACCAACGTTGTCTCCCGGACCACCTCCCCCTCCTTTTACAACTAGAAATGAGGCTGGTCCCAGTAATCCTCCAAACCTTCACCCATATCTGTCCACGATGACGAATCCCACAGTGCATCCCATCTTCTCTTCCCAACCGATTACTAGTGGTGCTCCTTTGGGACATGAGCTAACCCTTGACCAGCTCCTACAGTCCCCAGTAACAAGCTTTCCAGCATCTACAATAACCTCGTGGGAGCAAGCTCTATCCGTGCTCCCTTTGGCACGAAGTGCTGTTATGAGCACTCCCTTTGGAGTAAGCTGCTCAGTTGCACCTGGAAGCCTTCAAGGCTTCAACCTCATGCCCTCAATGATGACCCAGATGATGGCCAACTTCCCGTGGCAACACCTTATCAATCAGGTGCTAGCCACTCAGGGAAACAACGGCAATGGCAATAATGTGGATGCAAGGGCTGAAGAAGACTTGGCTAAACCATATAAGCCAAGTAACCTTTCATGCTTTTCACAGCAAATAGCTGATTATGATTTTCAAGCAAAAATCAAGATGCCTCCTCACGTGAAAACGTATGATGGAACTGAAGATCCTGAGGACCATCTTCAGATCTTTACCGGTGCAGCAAGGATAGAAAAGTGGTCAAACGCTGAATGTTGTCTAATGTTCATGCAAACCCTTGTTGGATCAGCTAGGATCTGGTTCAACGACTTACCTGCACGAAGCGTTCGAAGATTCGACGACCTCAGCAAGGGTTTTTTGGCCAATTTCTCCCAACAAAGACGATATGTCAAAGACGCGACAGTAATCTTCCAGATAAAACAACGTGATGACGAAAGTCTTCGAGCGTTCATTGAACGATATAAGAAGGAAGGTCTAACCTATGTAGGGGCGGATGAGAAAATGAGGGTAGCCGGTTTCATGAACGCTATCACCTCAAAATATCTCACAAGAGATTTCAACAAATCTCTGCCCAGAACCTTGGAAGAAGCTCTCGAGAGAGCAGAAGCCCACATCCGGGGAGAGGAGGCAGTAGACATTAAAGAGCAAAGGAAAAGAGGGTCCGACTGGCGAAGCAATAGTCCAGCCAGAAAAAGGGGAAACTTCAACTCTTATGACAGACGATCAAAGGGTTCAGACCCCCGAAGGTCTGAAGGCCGGAACCCTTCAAGCAGGGAGAAAGGCATGAGTTTCACACCCCTCACAAAGACCCCTCAAGAAATCCTCGCAACTGAAGAAGTCAAGCAAAACTTTCGGCCTCCTAGGCCTCTCCCCAAAAGCAGAAAAAATGAGAACTCCACACAATATTGTGAGTTTCATGAAGAAAAAGGTCACCACACCAATGATTGCTTCCAGCTCAAGAAAAGAATTGAAGAAGCTGTTAAGTCCGGAGAACTCGCTCATTTGGTAAAGGGAGTCCGGGATAAAATGGCTAAAGGAAAAGGCAAGGAAGTCAATATGGTGGACTTTGATGGAATGGTTCCTCATAAAAGACAACGGTTGGAAGCTTGGGAGCTTCAGTGTGTCTGCTTCCCCCCAACGGAGAGAGACCCTCTTTCTAGCCCTCTTGTGGTAGAAGCTACTGTGGGAACGTTGCAGACATATAGGGCATACATAGACACTGGGGCAGCCACTGAAATCATGTTCGAGAAATTCTTCAACCGTTTGAGTAATGAAGAACATTCAAGGCTTCAACCCTCTGGAACCTCCATAAAAGGTATTACCGATATACCCCTCAAGCCTTTAGGGCAACTGGCACCTAATGTTCATCTCAGTGAAGGGCAGAAGGAGAGGATTCAGCCGCTCACCTTTGTGGTTATCAACACCCCCTCAAACTATGACGTGATTATTGGAAGACCAGGGCAATGTGCATTCTACATGGCCGTGTCTGTTGGCCATGGCACAGTCAAATTTCCTACCGAGAGGGGTATAGCAACCCTTCAACCCTCTCAAGAAGCCTACCTGGTTGAGGGTGAAAGCTCTAGAAGTGAAGAAGACAAGCAAAGGCTAATCATAAATCCTAAGTACCCGGAACAGAAAATAAGGGCCAATCCAAGCCTTTCACAAGAAACCCTCTCATATCTAGAAAAGTTACTAGCACATTACAGCGATGTCTTCGCTTGGTGTCCAGAGGATATGACGGGGATCCCCCGGAACATTACTGAGCATGAGTTAAGAATACCACCGGATGTCAAACCTGTGGTCCAAAAGAAAAGAAGTTTAGCACCTGAGAGAAGCCTGGCTGCTTGCCAGGAAGTCGAAAAGCTTGTGTCAGCCAGCATACTTCGAGAAGTCAAGTACCAATCATGGGTTGCAAACCCGGTTATGGTCAAGAAACCAGATAACTCTCGGAGGATGTGCATAGACTTCAAAGATCTTAACAAGGCTTGTCCTAAGGATTGCTATCCACTACCGAAAATTGATCTCAAGGTTGACTCCCTCACCGGTTACTCGTTCAAATGCTTTCTTGATGCATACAAAGGTTACCACCAAATCCTCATGAAGGAAGAGGATGAAGAAAAAACAGCCTTTCACACGGACAAAGGGATCTTTTGTTATCAAAAGATGCCTTTTGGCCTCAAAAATGTCGGTGCAACCTACCAACGACTCGTTGACAAAGCCTTTGCAAGCCAAATCGGTAAAAACATGGAGGCATATGTCGATGACTTGGTAATCAAAAGCAAGACGGAGTATCAAATGCTAGACGACATTCAAGAAACCTTCAATAATCTCAGAAAGGTTAACATGAAACTCAACCCTGAAAAATGCTCATTTGGGTTTGAGGAAGGAAAGTTCTTGGTCCATATTGTGGGGAAACAAAGCATCAAGGCTAACCCAAACAAAGTGAAAGCTGTCCTTGAAACCAAACCACCAAAAACCAAGAAGGAGGTTGAAAGCTTAAACGGGAAGCTTGCAGCCTTGAAGCGTTTTACCTCAAAGTTGGCTGAAAGATCTCTGCCCTTCTACAAAACGCTCAAGAACTGCTCAAATAAGAAGGATTTCAAATGGACTGAGGAAGCTGAAGAAGCTTTCAACTAGATGAAGCAACATCTAGCTTCCCTACCAGATATTGCGGCACCTGAAACTGGGGAGTTAATATCGGTGTACCTCTCAGTCGCTGACGAAGCCATCAGTGCAGTCCTCACCATTGAGCGAGACAAGGCCCAGGTACCCGTTTATTTTTTCAGCAAAACTTTAAAATTGGCTGAAACGAAATATCCTCCCCTTGAAAAACTTGCCCTAGCCCTAGTTCAAACAGCTAGAAGGCTTCGAAGGTATTTCCAAGCACACCCTATACAAGTGGTCACCGACCAACCTATTAAGAATGTGCTTGAAAAACCTGAAAACTCGGGACGATTGGCCAAATGGGCCATAGAACTAGGTGAGCATAACATCACCTATGTCCCAAGAAAAGCTATCAAGGCCCAAGTCTTGGCTGATTTCATTGTGGAAGTCCCAAACCAAGCAATCACTGAAGTAAACACTACCACCACTGAACCTTCCAACCCTGAAGCCTGGAAGCTTTTTACCGACGGGGCTTCAAGTGTTGAAGGATCAGGGGCGGGGCTAATTTTGATCAACCCAGAAGGGTTGGAATTCACATATGCTCTCCGTTTTGATTTTCAGACCACCAATAACGAGGCTGAATATGAGGCACTAATAGCTGGCTTAAGGCTGGCTAAAGAAATGAAGGTTGAAAAGCTTGAAGTATTCACAGATTCGTTGCTGGTCTCAAGCCAAGTAAATGATAGCTACATAGCTAAAGAGCCCAACATGAAAAAATACAGAGAAAAATCCAAGGAGCTGATGAGTACCTTCCAAGCATGCAACATCAAACAGATCCCCAGATCTCAAAACAAAAAGGCTGATGCCCTAAGTAAGCTTGCATCTCTCACTTTCGCCCACCTTACCAAGAAGGTGCTGGTAGAAGTGTTGAAGGCTCCATCAATTGATGAATTGGAAGTTCAAGATGTAGTTACCGAGGAAGAGCCAAACTGGATGACTCCCATCAAAAAGTTCCTTAAAAATGGTGAATTACCCAATGATCAAGTAGAAGCTAAAAGGGTTGAAATCAAGGCAAGGCAATACGTACTACAAGGAGAAACCCTTTACAAAAAGGGTTACCTTGCTCCCTTGCTAAGATGTGTCGGTCCTGAGCAAAGTAAATATTTGATCAAAGAAATTCACGAAGGTATATGCGGAGCTCACTTTGGAGCTAGGTCGGTGGTTGCAAAGCTCATGAACCTTGGATATTTCTGGCCCTCAATGCATCGTGATACAGCTGAGGAGTTGAAGAAATGTGACGCTTGCCAGATTCATGCACCAATACCAAAAAATCCCAAGCATGACCTTGTCCCAATAACCTCGGCATGGCCATTCCACAAATGGGGAATGGACATTGTTGGCCCATTTCCACCAAGCAAAGGAGGAGTAAAATTCTTGCTAGTGGCAATAGATTACTTCACCAAGTGGCCCAAGGTTAAACCACTTGCAAAGATCACGAGTAAACAGGTCATCGACTTCGTTTGGGAAAACATTATTTGCCATTATGGATTGCCGGGAGTAATTGTCACCGACAATGGGAAGCAATTTGCTGAGAAGCCTTTCAGCGTTTGGTGCAAAGAATACAGAATCAACCAGGTTTTCAGCTCAGTGGCTTACCCGCAATCAAACGGTCAGGTTGAAAGGGCAAATCGAAGCATAGTAGAAGGTATCAAGACGAGATTGGGAAGATACGAAAGCAACTGGCTTGAAGAATTGCCTAGTGTCCTATGGGCAATTAGAACAACCGAAAAAACAAGCCATAAGAAAACACCCTATAGCTTGGTATTTGGATCTGAGGCTGTGATCCCCGCTGAGATAGGAGTTGTAACCCAGTGAATCGTCAACATGGATCCCGAAACAAACCAAAAAGAGACCATGTTGAATTTACAACTCCTTGAGGAAGCACGAGATCAAGCTGCAATCCAAGAAGCCAAATACAAGCAACAAATGGAAGCCTACTACAACAAGAAAGTCAAGAATGAACGATTCAAGCCAGGGGACCTGGTCCTCAGAAACAATGAAGCTAGCAAAAAGGAAAATCAAGGAAAACTTGTGTAACACCCCGAAAACGGGTTTGGTGATCAAACCACATTAGCACTAAAAAGACGGGTAAAGTACCATTAGTGGTAAAATTTACCCGGTAAATATTAGGATTTAAATAATTAATCCTAATATTAAATAAAAAGCGAGTAAAAGGTTTAAAGGAAATAAAATGGATAAAAGGCCCGGGTTAACGGGACCTAAAATAAACTTAGTCATAAATATTCCCGAACCCGCTAAGTTAACTAGGAATATTAAACCTAGTTAATAAGTGGGAATATTGTTAAAAATAAGTAGGTTGTGGCCTACTTAATAACGAACCAAACACGAGGGGTTAAAGTGGGATAACTATAAAACTTATTTAATAAAACAAAACACAAACACACACACACTGTGTGTTCTGAAGCGAGCTTAGGGGGCTCCCATGGAGCCAAAAACCCTAATCCACATATAATCATCAAATTGAATGATCAAATGAAGCCCAAATTCACAACCGAACGTGAATTAATGATCACCCGAACAAGAGGATTATAAGGTATGTAAAATCTTGATGTTTGGTGAAGTTGTAAAAATTGGATAATCATCCTAATCACGAATTAGGCATGGATTAGAGAAGCTATGGCTAGATTAGTGATGTATACTTGTTTAGAAACGAAACCCTAAGTGAAAATCATACATAACATGCTATGAATTGAAGAACTTGATGAGTTAACACACTTAGATAAGTGGGTTTTAATGTTATGATAAAATTTATGATATAGTTATGCTTAGAATCAACATGCATGATATCAAATATAAAGTGTTTGATTAAACCATGAAATTGGGTACAAGATCATACTTCTCATGAAATGGGTTTAGTATGATATAAAAGAATTGATGGTTAAGATCGTGATATAGATGCTTGAAATCATGTTACCTAGTATTTAGTGTGTAAAATTTGAAGCTCGTTAAAGGTTCGGACGAAATGCCTAAGTGAAATTCAATAGGACAAAGGTGCATTGAATAAGTCGATAAGTCGATTGACTTTAAAGAGTCAAACCGACCAAGTGTAGGATCGAATGATAAATTCGACATAAGAGCGTAGGATGGTTTAGTTGTAAATGATTATGACTAACCTAACCATCTTACAATTACAATGATAGTTTAACGCTTGGCAAGCTAGGTGAAAGCTTGGGGAAAGAAGCGGGTCAAACGAATCAAGAATGAAGGAAAAGCGTAATTCGGATGCGAGGTAAGTATGGCTTACACTAGTCTTATGTTTAGAACATTCTCTTATCATATTAAGTTACGAATAAGATAAATACATAGTTGAGGTATGATGTTTCGGCGTGTAGACGTACGGAACAAGATAGTCGAGCATGATAAGAAATCATGTTGATAGTTTAAAAAGGGGTTAAATCGGTAATTCGATCATTTTAAGACAAATGGAAAATGAACTTTTAAACGGTTACCTTATAGGGTTAACCAAAACAAACCATAATGGTAAAACGGTAAATTGGCCACACGTCGACCATAACTATTGTTCTTAAAGGACACTTATGAAGTAAGCCTTAATAGGCCGAAAAGTATTAAGAAATGAATTATAAGCAAAATGACCGCACGATGTAAATCGGAGCGAGTCATATAGTCGAGATAAAAATACATGTCATCTCGCTAATATAATTGATCATTTAGACCAAACGGGTCAAAGGGTGAAGATACCACCCTTTGATAATAGCGACTAATGATTCTTGTCGAGTTATATGATTTCAGGAATAAATGTGGAAATGATAATTGCATCGCTAATATTTATCGAATATTATAGCAAGGCATTAAAACGGGTCAATACATTGACCCGAGCCAGGTATGTGTAATAGAGTAACTACTCATTTAGAACACAAGGTACAACGAGCATTAGATGAAGTCTTAGATAGACAATGGGTTACTTAATGGGTAAACCGAATGTTTTAAAAGAGGGTCGTGGCGTTTCGAAAAGCATAATGACTTTTCGAACAAGATCATAACTCAAAAGAAGAATTATGGGTCAAACATGCCCTCAAAGGACCTTTTCGTAATTGAAAGAGTAAAAAGGACTAAAACGCCCTTGTGGGCTAATTCAAACAAACAACCTTTAAAAGTTGTTTGGAAACGAGTTCTATGATAAGATACATACTTAGAATAAGTATAGAAGCTGAAAGAGGTATTAAATTTAGTCGAATGGCACTATTTGAGTTTTGCCGTAAAATAATGATTCGAGAGGTAAAAGTTGGGTCATATAAGATCACCACAATAAACCCACCTTAAATACAGTCGTGGTGGGATTTAATAGGGTAAGAAATGTGGTGATGGAATGCTAGAAGCAATCGAAAGCGTTTTTAGGCTCGAAAGTGCTTAAATACCCTTAACGGGTCAAAATTGGCATACAAGTAAAAACGGGTTTAATTTGTGTAATAAACCGGCGATTAGAATCTAATATGATAGATAACATTAAGTTGAAGAAGTATATGTGATATAAGGGTCAAATAAACACGTTTGATGGTGAAATCACGAACGGGTCAAAAGTTGGCAAAAAGGGTAATAAACCGAAGAGTTAAAAGTCTGAAATTTTATTATGCCGGATGTTGGATTTTAACTCCATTAGATGGAGAATTAAATTACGGTCGCGTAGGAAAAAGAATCGCGAAAAACGGACGTCTAGATTGAAAGTTATGGCATTTTAAAGTTCATATTTCGACTAAAACCATAGCTGGGCAATTCTGCAGGTTTCAGTAATGTTCTCGCTGGAAAATGGTTCTCCCCGCGGCACGCGACAGGTGACCCTGGTGACTTCGCGACACGCGGCGTAAGTCGCGACACGCGACAGATGGACTGAAATCTCTCGCGACACGCGAGAGACACCACATTTGGAAAACTTACTTTCTTAAGCTGTTTGATGTTTGGAACTTGTTTAAACACATTTCTAAGCTACCAAAACTAACCTTCATGTTGGTTTTGGGTGTTAGGTGATTGTAGCTAGCTTCCGGATGACATTCGAGCGGCGTAACGAACCGAACACACGACCTTAAAGCTTCTGCACGTTGTTTCGTCATCTTGAACGACAATTCTGTAGATATTAAATTGTATCATTTTCAATTTGTATAAGTTTTAATTCACCCGTATTTTTTGACAGTATTTACATATAATGTCATGTCTATTTTCGCAAACTAAACGAAAATCGTTAAATAATTAGACGGGTGTTACAACTTGGTCCAAAATGGGAGGGTCCATATATCATCCTTGAAGCACACAAGGGTGGATCCTACAAGCTAGCAGATTCAGAAGGCAAGAGGCTTCCAAGGCATTGGAATGGCAAAACCCTGAAAAGATTCCATGTTTAGACAGGAAAGTTTGGTTTGTATCAAAATGTATTTCGAACAACACTATGAGTACCTTTTGTAAAAAGCAAGTATTGCTTGAATGAATGAAGTTGTTTTATCAAACTTGTCTTTCTATCCTAAGATCAGGTTGAGAACCTAGCAAAAAACTCCATGGCAAGGGCCATGTAAGGGGATGAGCTCCCAGGCCACATCGCTCAATAGGTTCAAGGGTTGAATGAGCCTATATAAGGGGTGAGTTCCTAAATCAATACAACTCCATGAGACTTGTTAAGAAAAAATAAAATTGTCTCATAGACGGGTTTGAACTGCCTACGCCAAATGTTCCCTAAGCCTTAAAAATATAATCAACAAACAGGCTTATAAAGACAAGTGAAAAACAAAGAAATGATAAAAAGGATAGGTGTTACGTCTTCTTGTTAAAAACACCAAGGCTAAGTGTCTGCAGCACTAAACCCTTTAAGGTGTAAAAAACATAAAGGCAACACAAACTCAAAAAAGACAAAGTTACAAAAAGACAAAGAAAATCTAAAAGAACAATACAACTTAGACAAAAAATTATAAGGATACAAACCAAGTCAGATCACAAAACTAAGAAGCCTTCAAGGCTTCAAGCCACCCGGGTAACAACTCGAAACCTCAAAGGCTTCAACCTACTAACAGACAGCCAAAAGGCTTGGAAGGTTAAAGCCAAACAGACTGCCTTAACGAAACAGGCACAGGTATAAAAACATAACATGAAGAAAATAGTTAAGCATCATACCATACTAAAGAAAGCCCTGAAAGACTTTCAAACAAGAGTTAGGACAAGTCCTAGTAACTTGCAAGATTAGCTAATGTTCATACGGCCATACCGTCCTAAAATACCACCAATAGGAACCTTAAGGGTTCCTAAAAACCTAACATTGTTTAAAGGTTACAAACCATAAATTGTTTTAAGAGTGCTAAGAAAGCTACGAATTCATGCTTCAGTAGAAGGCTTAGAAGCCCCAGAGCTGCTACCTTTGGCCTTCTTAGTCTTCTTAGCCTTTTTAGCTTTTGGACCCAGATCCTTAACAGCTGAACCCTCCAAGCTGACATCCTTCGGAGCATCAGATTCCCCAGGAAAAGCATCTTCACTGTCTCCCGAATAGGAACGTTTCCTTGAAAGAGAGCTAAGCATTTCAGCACATAACTTTTCATTCAAACCATCCGGCTTCAGTCCCTGCAAAACGGAGAGAGGCTTACCATAACAGGAAGCAACCTGACTCACATACGGGTACGACAACCTCTCCATTTGCTCAACGGAACTCTTAAAAACATCAGAAGCCTCGGGACGATACAGGGGAGATTTGTCTAAGGGATAGCCAGACTCGTGAAGCTTATAACCCGCAATAAGACCTTGGTGTTTTCCCAGATTAAGCAGTTTAGTATAAACATCACCAAGAGCGGAGTTAAACTCTTTAGAATGCAAGAGATAGGTAACCACCTAGTGAAAACCCTGCTCAATGAGCCATTGGTTATCTCCAGTAGCCTGGGCAACCAAAGTCTTCAAACCATCTTTCTCCTTATCAAAAGCCTTCCGTTGCACAGCCAAGGCCTCTCGGTCAGCTTTTAGCTTCAATAGGTTAGCTTCAAAGCTCTTCTTGAGATCACCCATCTCAATTTCGTGCCTTTTTGTTAACTCCTCCTCTTTCTTGGTCCAAGCCAATTCCTTCTCAGAAAAGATCTCGATTTCCTTCTTCATGGCAACAATTGAAGCTTTCATTTTCTCCTTCTTTTTGGAAACCTCCTCATACTCCTGCATCCCTTTAGCAAAGCGTGTAACACCTTCAGCCAAAAAGGCAGAAAGATTGCAGGAGCTGAGCATCATCCTAGAAATAAGATGATCAGCCTCCATCTCAGATATGGCACTTCGAACACCGGGAGGAGCAAAATGAGCCAAGGCTTCGGCACAAACAGCCGGATCCTTAAAATTATCACCAACCTTAACTCCCCAGTTAGGCACATAAATACCCTGACCCTCTGAACCTTCGAAGCTTTCAACACTCTTGGCTGATGAACCTTGAATAACAGGAGGGGTACCTTTCTTAATCAATTTCTTCTTCTTGCTGGAAACAATTAACTCCTTTTCCTTACCCTTGCCAACATCCACAGCCTGATCCCCTGATGCCTCAATATCATCACTAACATCAATGGGCTCTGAACCAGAAGGCTGATCAACACCCTTCAGATGACGTTGGGAACGACGGGTAGAACTTTTGGAAGCAGTAACCTTAGTAAAGCCTTTAACATTCGGAACATTGACATAACCAGAACCCTCAAACCTGTAATCAGAACCCTTAACAACCGCATTCTCGCCGGGAGTAGCAGCAACATCATCAAAGGCAACATCAGAGGTGTCATCGCTTTTAATAAAATCAAGGGCAGACATAACTGCAACACAAATATAAAAAGCACATAAGCAAACAAAGAAAAAGGAACAGAAAAGCAAGAAAAGAATAAATGCATACCCTTCCCATCTCTAATAAGCACCAGATCCCGGTTAGCCTTTTCCCACAGTTTACTTATACCCAACAACACCAACAAATGCTCAGGAAAGGGACGAAGCCTCGAAGGGAATTCCCTAAGAATTTCTAGAAAACGAGTGTTTATCTCGGAATCAGAGGGCTCTGGCTCGTTCAGAACAGCATCCGGGTGTCTCCAAACAGGTTTGAAAGGAACAATTTCCTCCGACACCCAGAAAAACCGATCTTTCCAAACCCCAAGTGTAGAAACCATGGACGAAATTAAACAAGTGTCAACTTGACTGGTTTCAAAGGTGAACCAATCACCATTCTTAGCAAGCCGAAAAAAGCGACGGAATGCTAAAAGAGTGGGATCATACCCACAAGCCCGACACAGAATCTCAAAATGTAAAACCCTAGCCATGCCAAGGGGGTGAATCTGACCAAAAGACACTCGATAATATTCCAAAATATTCAAGACAAAGTTTGAAAACGGATAACGAAGATTGGAAAACTCAAAATGACGACAATACAAGGCGATCATACCAGAAGGACAGTCATTGATAGATTTATCACAAGCCGGTGCAACCGGTTTATACTTTGTCCCTATACCCCATTCCATACAAAATAAATCGACTTCCTCTTGGGTCAGTCGAGAAAAGGATTTCGCCATATCCTTACGAGCACCGATGACAATGAACAATTAAAGAGAAAATAAGAAAAATGGAACTGACCTGATTTTGAAAAAGAGGGATACTTGAGAGAAATAAAGAGCAAGTTATGTTCTTCAAAAAGAAAATGTGTAAATAAATGAGATTAGGGAAAATTATCAACAGGCAGAATTTAAAAACCGCCACCTGACAAACTACCACGGGTCTTGTCAACTGTCTTGTCAAATTCCGAAATTCAAAAACCGTTTCAACCTTCTAACCCTTGAACCCTCGAAGCCTTTGGACAGAAAAACATACGTATAAAAGTCAGAAGTCTTTGAGCTCAGTCCCCAAATACCTCTGACTTGGGGGGCTGATGACGGGGGTAGCCCAAGACTAAATAAAATGACTAAATATGTAAACGCTCAAAGGGTTAAATGGTTCAATGGTTGAAAAGCTGAGGAGATGAAGTAAAGCAATACGGGAACAGTAAATAAGTCACATCTCCGGACAGCTCCACCAACTCGCCAGCCGCAAAAGCAACGCAGGTCTGCAGAGCACACGCTATTATCCAGGGGTCAAAAGGCTTTAACCCCCGAAAGGGCAAGCCCCTCACTGCAAGCAAGGTCACTAGTCAAATGCATTCTTCTTTGGGAGATGTCTTCTCCTATAAATTGACACTTCATTTACTTCAGGAGACATTCCTGGCCGGCCCTGATTCTCGCAATCTCTGGTCATTCATCTCGAGTACTTGCTTCATGCGAGTCACTCTCTCTTTCACATCCAACACACACATTCCGTTTGCTCTCACATCCGAATCTGAATATACTTCAGAGGAGGATCTTCAGCAAGCAACAAAAACAAACTAGTGAACCTCCTTCTACGTCTTGCAAACGTGGGGGGACCTCACGACCTGCGTTAGGCAAAGTTGAACCCTTCAACCCTTTTGCCTAACCAGCCCAGCTACTATCCTTGGTCTCTTATTTGTTGCATCAACAACTCCCATAATAATGTTGAATAAACTACATTTAGCATCATGTCAAAGCTTGGAGACAAAAGGGTCGTCGACCAAACAAACATCCGAACAGCACCCACCTAATTTGTCTCTTTCCCCTTGTGTGCAATAAATTAGTTTGGATATTTTAAGGGTCTTAATATTAACACATGGTAAAACTTATTTACACATGGTGTATACGGGTCGTATACTTTTATACGGGCCGTATACTTTTATACGGCCCGTATGGAATAAAAAAAACTGACAAAGTCTGCTGGCACAGACTTTGTCAGTTTTTTTATTCTATACGGGTCGTATAATAGTATACGGCCCGTATACACCATGTGTAAATAAGTTTGGCTGGTCGTATACAATGTATACGAACTTGTATACGGGCCGTATACTATTATACGGTCCGTATGGAACGAAAATTTGATTTTTCAAGTATTTAAGGGATTTAAGGTGTAAATCACACTAGATATTTTACAGTCTTGAGGTGCTCAAACCTATCTAAAAGTAGAAAAAAATAAAACATTAACAAGTAACAAAGATTGAAGAACAAGAAAACGTGTCGTATGACTGTAATAAAACGGAAGCTATCAACGCGGGATTACGGGCATGGTGTTATTCTTTATTTAATATTTATAGAATAAAAGGAAGGGTGAGGCATTTGATGAGAGTTGTAAGGAGTCTGAATAAAACGGAAGCTATCAACGCGGGATTACGGACATGCGTTTAATTCCCAACATATTTGTTTTGTCACGTACATTTCGTAAGAAACTTTTCGTGCACTGAACTTTCACCTCCAATCATTCCCTGGTCAAATCACACACTATAAACAATATCAATTAGCGTTCAGTTGTGTACACTTTTCGTGTGTTGTAGTTTGGAAAGATGACCGAATAGAGATCTGAATAACAAACTGTGGAGAACTTGTTTGCGTTATCCACCAACAATCCGTTCATTATCTGTTGTTGTCTAAATAACAAAC
Organism: Helianthus tuberosus; assembly: GCA_030545235.1. Classification (NCBI taxonomy): domain Eukaryota; kingdom Viridiplantae; phylum Streptophyta; class Magnoliopsida; order Asterales; family Asteraceae; genus Helianthus; species Helianthus tuberosus. The sequence continues at coordinate 27,235 of JARYGA010055673.1, forward strand.
TGTACACAAATTCATCACCGGTTTCTACAGCACAAGCACATACACAGGGAGAATGTTATCGAAATTGAAGGAAAAGAAAAAATGGTTGCTGATGTTTTTCACTATCAGGATTTTGTTGAGTCGTCGGGAAAACTTTTCCTCAGGGGAGGGTGAGTAGTATGAGTTTGAGTCCATTGTGGTTCGTGAATGTTGGAAGAACCCGACAAGTCTTCTGCTGCCTCTTCGGTTGGTAAAAGACATAGGATGGCTTCTAATACAGGCTCTTTATCAGTTGTGGTTGATTTATAGGAGGAGGTTATGAAACGAATATATGTTTATGCGAACATCCTTATTTTGTCACGTACATGCGTTTAATTCCCAACATCCTTATTGTATCAGACTCTCTCCCCTCCTGATGCAATTTTCACAGTGGTACCAATGTCCTGCTACTACAATCCTTCCAACGCCTGATTCCTATACAACCCTTGATGTTGAAACCGGTTTTACCTCATGAAAAGGAAAGAAAGAAATTTTTTACCATTTTTTACCATATGTATACGGGCCGTATACTCTCGGTTAAAAACAAATTTACCGATCGTATACAATGTATACGATGATTGTATACGGGTCGTATAATATTATACGGCTCGTATACTATGGGTAAAAAATGGTAAAAAAGGGGTTTATTCTCTTTAATCTATTAGAACGATCCTTGTCTTGAGAACCTGATTCTGATTTAAACAATGGAATTTGTGGATCAACATAAATAACTGAAAATAACTCGCCATTCAATACAAACTCTTCTGAAAGACAAGAATACAACGTTCATGTATCACAAGGAATGACCGATCTAAGACAGAGAACCTGATTTAGATACACAGTATGGTTTCTTGACAGTATGGTTTCTCGACAAATGAAGTATTATCTGACATCATGTGTTCATCATTGTTCTTGAAGATGAAGATGAAGAAACGAGAGTTTGTTTTGAGAAATTAACAAGGTAAACCTGAATTTTCAGATTTTTAGACACTTACTTGAACATGAGTCTGAGTCAATTGTGGTTCGTGAATGCTTCGATTTCAACAAATCTTTCAAGGTCTTAAGTGATGGACAACTGGGTCAGATCTCGGAAGTACTGAACAACAGAAATAACAATATACGGCCCTCACCCTCACAAAGTTGTCATTTTCAAGTGTGAGATTAGCCAAACGAGGATGAAAGATACTCAAACCATCTGATCCCATTGTTGCAAACTCCTTTAATGTGAGATTCTTCAAGTTGAACCGTTAGTAATGCTAGATGTCAAGACTGTTTGTCGGGTTTCCAATGCTCACACAGGGTGATAAACAACGCTGATACACGTAACATCTAGTTATATTCAGATTTAAACAATGCCCGCCTCAACTGAGATAACGGACATCCATCAAGCTCAAAAAGAAAACTTGTGTTTCCCATAGTCACAAAAGATTGCGGTTTGTATTTCGCATAGCCACCGTTTCCGTAGTAAAAAACGGTTGCGGTTTGTATTTCGCATAGCCATCGTTTCCGTAGAAATTGAAGGAAAAAGAAAAGATTTGTTGAAATCGAATTTGACAACTATGACAGCTTATTAAAAGTATAGTGTGTTGTAGTTTGGAAAGATGACCGAACAGAGATCTGAATAACAAACTGTGGAGAACTTGTTTGTGTCAGGTTCTTCTGCTAGTTACTCGGAATCGATAAATAACCAACACGAAGATCTCTGCGATCGCTAAGGTTTTCATCAACGGACTGATCGGTAACGTTACTCTACCTGTGCTCCGATTTAAGCGGCATGTTCCGATCAACGTTTATCGACATTGTTAAAGGTGATGAAGAGTTTAGAAACCCTAGAATGATTGTGTTTTTACGGGAATAAAATGTGATACTTGAAAAAACGCCAATATATACGGCCCGTATATAGTTATACGGCCCGTATACATGTGGTAACATCAAAAACCCACAAAAATAAATCAATTGAGCCGTATACGTTTTACAAATCGTATACACATGTATACGACTCGTATAACTGTATACGGGCCGTATATAATAAAACAAAAAAAACATTCCCTGCGCATTTTCCTATTCAAAAACATTCTATACGAGCCGTATAATTGTATACGGCCCGTATACAATAGGGGATGTGAAAATAAGATATAGGGTATGTGGGAATAAGGCACCCCTATTTTAAAGTTGTTACATTTAAAGTTCAATAATTTCTTTATGTTGCTTTACTTTAAAAAATAACCCTTGAATCTAATCTTTATGTTTATTTTCATTTTTTTTTTTTTCATTTTTAATACGTGGTGGTATGATACTCTCAAACACTCTAAATTCACGTACAACATAACTCTTTTAAAACAGATCAAGAATATCCCCTTAGAATACTTGTTTGTTTTCCTAATACAACAACTAAATGTGTATTGTCGAAGAATACACTAGTGCATGAATTGTACCTTAAACAAGCGAACAACACAGTAACGATCTTGTGATTGTTGAAGATTAAAGAGTGTATTTACTGTGATTTTTTGGTCTATGAGGGAGGGTGTGTTTCAACACCTTATTTTTATACTTTTTTTTTTTTTTTTGAACGGCAAATTTGGATCACTGACGGACCACTGGGGTATCATCATGCCACCAGCGGAACCACCCGATCATATCCATCTCCACTAGGCAATAATGCCTATACACCAATTCAGGAGGAAACCCAATAAATCTGGGAAAAACCCCCCTTGTGGGAATCGAACTCATGACCTAATGGTCATAAGCCTTATCCCACCCACAAGATACCACTAGGCTATAATGACATGGGTTATACTTAAAACCAAAATTAAAGGCAAAAATAGTCGATACATAAACGAGAAGTTAAAATTCTCCTCTTGCATATCAGGACTTGACAACCTACAAGCTCTTTTCCACTTGCATATCAATTGTGAAGCTTATGTTTTGTTTTTTTATATTTGTTGCAAACGTGCTTTATGTGGTTTAGACACAAGTTATATATGGTATATTATGAGGATATGATGTTTGTAGTATCATTCAACTCACATGATGATGATTTTTGTGATCATCAATGGATAATGCATTTCGACCCATAAATATGTATGCACTAACAAATCTTATTTGTGGGATTAGGATAACATACAAAGACTCCTAATTATAAGAAGGGTACAAAGGCTTCTAAAAAAACCACTACAAAAAAAAATCTAAATGGCTAAACACCCCACCCACCCCCCTCAATCACCCACCCAATTTTTATTTTTATTTTTATTTTTGTCGAGAGAGGGGGGTTTAGGTTTTTGGGGGGTTTTTTTTGTGAGGTATAGTTTTTTTTTTTTTTTTTTTTTTTTGCATAATGTGAGTTTGAAATAGTATAAGAACACTTACTCATGTATAAAGGACAAATCTTGTAATTTACTGTATATATTTAAAGGGAATGACTACGGTTGTAATCAAGTGAATTAGTCTTGTAAGGATCAACTAGGTTTTCACCCGTGCCGCGCGTTGCGGCGGCAACATCAGTTTGTGACTTCGTTACATACGATACGATGATGACATCAACGTGCGGTGCCCACGCGTGACTTGACATGTTTTTAACTTTGTTATACACATTACGTTAGTGGGATTAACGTGGTTAGACATAGATAAAAATAGTATAATGTCTCGCACATTGTGGTGTAAAGTCGTAAGAGTAATTTAAACAAAAAAATTGAAGTGTTGGAGAAGATGATATGTGAAGTTATTAAGTAGAAATAAACTAGTTGATGCCCCGCCTGCGTTGCGGGGCGATGGCCTAATAATTCTCAATCAATTAAAAAAAGAGTACTATAATTTTGCTAGAAAAAAAAAACAAAAACGATGATAAGACCGTAATTTTGGGCTTGGGGCAAAACTGTAATTTTTCAGGACTAATGAACCAGTGTTAGGCGGCTCCTTGACACGAAAAAAAATTAAATCGAGTAAACCAATTAAAACAAAAAACCTTTATAGTTTTGCTAAAAAAAACTAAAACGATGGGGAAAACGTAATTTTTAACTGATGGCGAAATCATAATTTTAATTCGGGGATAAATCGTAAATTAAAAGGACCAACGGGGGAGTGCCAGAAAGCTGCCGACACGACTGTAATTTTACACTGGAAGCAAAATTGTAATTTCACCAGGAAAACAAACAAAAACGATGGGCAAAATGTAAATTTAAGTTGAGGGCAAAATCGTAACTTGGCTGTGAGAAAAAAAAAACTAATGGCAAAATTATAAATTTATACGGGGCAAAATCGTAATTTTGAACTGAGGGCAAAATTGGAATGTTTAGTTGGGAGCAAAAGCGTAAATTTATTTTTAAGTGGGGTAAAATCATAATTTTGAACTGATGGGAAAATCGTAATTTTAAGGGAAAAAACTAATGGCAAAACTGTAAATTGAAACGGGGCAAAATCGTAATGTTTAACCAGGGCAAAATTGAAATATTTAGCTGGGAGCGAAATCGTAAATTTATTTTTAAGTGGGGGGCAAAAACATAATTTTGCACTGATGGCAAAATCGTAATTTTAATGCGGGATAAAATCGTAAATTTGTTAGGCCAATACTTTGCTGCCCATTTAGCCCAATAAAAGGGCATGGCTATTCCCGCCGACACGCCGACTCTGTGGTTTGTAGTTGTTGAGAGGGCTGCAAACGAACCAAACAAACACGAATAAGGCCTTGTTCGTGTTTGTTTTTTAAGGAAAATAGGTGTTCACGAACACTTATTGAACGAGCTTTTTTGTTTGTGTTTGTTTGTTAAGGAAATGAACATGTTCGTGTTTGTTTGTGAATTTTAGGTGTTAGACAAATGCGAATGCAAACGAACACAAACGAACGCTCATTAACGCAATCGAACACAAAGAAACGTTCATAAACGCAATCGAACACAAACAAACGTTCATGAACACTAATGAACGTAAACGAATACAAACAAGCATTCGTTAACAAAAACTAACACAAATCTTTCATCATAAACATGGCATAGATCTGCCCAAGATATACTAACCAATTATCCAGACATAATTGACATAAGATTGATACACAAAATTACCATAAAATAATGTTTCAAAAATATATCATATTAAACTTGAAGTCTTCATTTAATCCACCCAAAATAAACTCGAAGTCTTCATTTAATCCAAACAAAATAAACTCGAGCTCGTTGAACAATAGTTTATTTATTAAATAATATATCAGTGCTAATTTTGATGTGTTAAGTAAAAATTAATTCTTAATATCCCTAATAAACCAACAACCAAACAAACATAAACGAACACGTTACCGAACGTTCACGAACATAAATGAACGAACGCGACATTTGTTCATGTTCGTTTTTTTAACTAAACGAACGGAATTTCATGTTCGTGTTCGTTCATTTATTAAACAAACGAACACAAACGAACTTCCCGCCGAACGGTTCACGAACTGTTCGGCAAACGTTTGGTTCATTTGCAGCCCTAGACTTGTTGATAATCACGGGTCAATGTATCACTTACCAAAAGATTGGGGTGAATATGTAATGTCTATAAACTTGAGGGTCAAAAAAGAAAACTTAAGACCATGGTTCACCAACAATGGTTTTTAAGTTTATACCAGTTATTTACCCGCGCATTGCGACGGAGGACACATTGAGAACTTAATCGATATTGACTCGGTTTGTTACAGGACTGGTAAGGTACCGGTACGGTACCACCAATCGCTACAGCAACCAAATCAATACGTGTTCAGTTCGTTAGCTTTTAAAATTTGATGTTTCTTCATATCAATGAACATTATATTCATCAATTACAAAGTTATTTAGTTAACTAATAAAAAAAACTATTATAACTTAGTGGTATGGTATTCAACTCGCTACAAAAGTAATGTCAATTCAAATACTTGCAAGTGTAAAGTTAGGTGAAATTTTGATGTAAAAATACTGGTTAAGTATTAAGAAAATATAAAATAGAAAACCTAAATATAAAATAAAACTTCAAGTTAAATAATAATAAAATGTAATTAATTGTAAAAAAATCAAATATGGACCGACCTATATGTAAGTCATGATCCATACGTAAATAAGCTTATATTAATGTTTTGGATTAGAATGATGAATATATATCTTGGGAAAGTTAAGAGAGATTAGTTGTAACGAGATGGGATCAAATACAAACCTTAATATTGGTAAGAACTATAAGAACCAACCACAAATAGACATGTGTCCTTCATTTAAAAAATTAGACAAGGGTATTTTAGACTTTATCATTCTATTTTTTGTATTTAATTAATTCTAAATTTTAATTATCCCTACATTCATGCACTATTTCAAATCATATTTGAAAATTTCCAGAAATCTTCATCTACGCAGGCAACGAACAAAAAGAATAATCAGCACCCTTTCAACACACATCAACAAGAACAGTCAGCACCATCTCCGTGAACAATATCACACATCTCCGTGAACAAGAACAGTCAGCACCCGTGAACAATATTAGCACCATCTCCGTGAACAAGAACATTCAGCACCATCAACAGCCGCCGTGAACAGTTAGCACCATCAACAGCCGCCGTGAACAGTCAGCACCCGTGAACAATATCACACATCTCTGGCAGCACATTAGGGATATTCAACACCATCAACAGCCGCCGTGAACAGTCAGCACCATCAACATCCGCCGTGAACATCTCCGGCAACGATATTCAGCACCCTTTCAACACCCGCCGGCCGTGAACATCTCCCTCAACAACAGCCAGCACCCTTCAACTTCGCCCCCCCAAAAAAACCCTAAAAATTAGAAAAAAGAAGATGAACAATTGGAGATAAATGCTTACCAGATTCAAGCTTTTCTCGATCTTATGGTTCTTCACAAATCGCACCTCTTCTAGTCGATCAGCACACTCTTCGTATCCGTGTTCTTTCTCGGTCGATCAGAGCACAATGTTGAGAGTTTTTTGATTGAATAAATTGTGTTGGAGAGAAGTTGATTTCTTTTTATATTTAATTAGCATAGATATCGATGGAGGAATTAAGAAGGAAGAGTTGTAATTCTAGTAGGATACGGACGTAAAAAGGGGAACAATCTGATAGTTCGGAGATTTGGTGGGGTCCACAAATAGCACATTTACTTTATTACCCCTGGTTGCATAATAATCTCTTTTAATTCAAAGGTTTTTAATTGTAATCAACACAAACCGTTGATCTAGAATTTGGATGGTTCAGATCTGTTCTTATGGTTCTCACAGTATGTGCTGTTTGTACATGATCTCAACCCTAGTTGTAACAATAGGTAAAAGAAGAAAAGAAAAGTAAAAGAAAAAAGGAAAGAATAATGGTTAAAGAAAAAGGGGTGAAATGGGAGTCGAACCCCTGACCTTTGATTCAAATTTGTCACAACCAACCACCAGATGACCAGACCAAATTAGAGTATCGGCTTCTATAACGCCGGACATCTAATCTAACTACTATAATAAAAGAAACCAGCTTTTGCACACGTGTCATTCATTGAAGCTATCCTTAAATCTATATTTATCTTATATTAACTTAATAAATAATAAATTAATATTAAATCTTATCATACTTTAATAAAATATTATCCTTAAATCTAAATTGTTAATTTAATATATTTTTAAAACAAATAACTCTCTTATCTACTTATCTTATATTAAATATATAAATAATAAATTAATATTAAATGTCATCCTAATTTATTTAAAAAATAAATTTTTTTATTATTTGGTATACAAAATTATATTTATTCAATTTGTGTAAAACGCAGGGTTTTTAAGTATATAATTTTTTTACTATTTGGTAGATTTTTCAACCCGACTATACACAGGTTTTTTTAAAGATACGACGTTTTTAGTATTTAATATACAAAATTACATTTATTTAGGATATACTTTTTTTTATTATTTGGTAGATTTTTCAACCAGACTATACACGGGTTTTTTAAAGATACGACGTTTTTAGTATTTAATATACAAAATTATTTATTTAATTTGTGTAATACACATGGTTTTTAAAGATATAACTCTTTTTTAGATCTATTCAACACGTGTAATATACGGGGGTTTTAAGGATGTAATTTTTTATTATTTGGTAGATTTATTCAACCCGATTATACAAAGAGTTTTTTTAAGATATGACGTTTTTAGTATTTAGTATACAAAATTACATTTATTTAACCCGTACAATATACAAGGTTCATAAAGATATAACTTTTAATTATTTAATATATAAAATTACATTTATTCAACCCGTGTAATACATGAGGTTCTAACCTAGTTTTTATATATAAAAGAAGGCGGTGGCTGATGTGACAGCCACCGACCTTCTTCTTTAAGATTATATAAACTTGGTGCTTTTGACCAAAAATACCCATGTATAATGCATTCAAATGATGAAATAAGCAATTTTGTTGTTGGACTATCGAAACGTGATATACATCGAATCCTATTTCAAACTCACATATTCGGTATATTTTTTTTTTTGTATAATTGTCCCATTTGCTGACAAGAATAAAGTATGCAAGCATAGGAGAGGCTGGATTAGTAAAATAATTTTATGTTGTTTTCCTATATAGTAGCATAACCCTGATTGTCCCATTTGCTAACAAGGCTACCTTTCCTAGGTATTGAAGTATGTACTAGGGGTGAGCATGGTGCGGTTCGGTTCGGTTATTACCTATAACCGAAACCATAACCGCACACTGCGGTTATCAAAAAATCATAATCGTTCGGTTTCGGTTAATGCAGTTTCGGTTAATCGGTTATTGCGGTTAAGGCGGTTTCGGTTCGGTTATAGGTCGGTTATTTTCATTGTTTCTAATGTTGGACTTTAAATGTATGGGTCGAGCAAAATTAATGCACAAACAATAAATATACACGGTTAATCAATTATATTTCACTTACAATATGCATACTAATTCCAAAACAAAAGTAACACATGTAGTCACGTGTTATTTGGAAACATACATACGAACACAAAGTGGTTTTTAAATTCGACAGTTTTTAATCAAAACATAAAAAGTTGTAGTGCAATCTTCATCATCTTCATCAAAGTTGGGTCATGGTTAAAAGTTAAAACATTCAAATACTTCACCAAAGATACATATAGATTAGGCCATGGTTAAGCATTTAAATACAAACTTAAAGACTTATGGTGCTACGGATTTGGCTATGTTTAAAATATTCGGTTCGGTTCGGTTATTTGCGGTTATGAAAATAAGAATAACCATAACCGAACCGCAAAAATCGGTTATTAAAAATATAAATAACCAACCCTTCGGTTATTTCGGTTATCGGTTATTTCGGTTCGGTTTTTTCGGTTATTTCGGTTACGGTTCGGTTAATTAGGTTGTATGCTCACCCCTAGTATGTACGCACAGGGGTAGTTGGATTAGTATAAACATTTTTAATTGTTTTGTTATGTAGTAGCATAATTATGATTTAGTCAACTTTATGGATTATTGGTATTTTGTATATCAAATCATATTTGCTAAAATGCATACTAGATAAATGATACTAGCTAAAATTCTAAGTGTAAATTTGAGTGATCCACTTATACATAACAAATGATACCATAACAAGCCATATGGAAAGTTATCATCAAGCACATTTATATTTTTATAACAAGACTTATTTCTCTTAAAAATTGAAACATGTAGTCTTAAAGTAAACTAAGGGTGGAGGAGCCGCCTCTTGGGTGAGCATTCCTAGAGGTGTAAAAAAAAAGCGGTTTTAGAACCGAAACCGGGAAAAAAAACCGAAACCAGTTTTTTTTAACCGGTTTTATAACTGAACCGCCGGTTTGTGACCGGTTACTAATCTTGATATGAAAAACCGGTTAATAACCGAAACCGGTTTTAAAAAAACCGGTTAAAACCGGAAAAAACCCGTTTTTTTTTTGGGAAAAACCGATTAAAAACCGGTCCTAACCGGTTACACCGGTTATTGTTTTGGACTTGAAAAAACGGTTAGTAACCGAAACCGGTTATAAAAAAACCGGTTTTCGTTTTGGGTGAAAAAACCGGTTCGGTTAATAACCGAAACCGGTTTTTGAAAAAAAACGATTTGTACACCTCTAAGCATTCCGGGTTGATGCCCGCTTAGGGTACATCGTCGCCACCCCCTCGGGTAAGGTGTGCGGGCTTGGTTTCTGGGTAGAGCAAGCCGCGTGTGATAGTGGTCTTTGTGATCATTGGGAATGGTCAAAATGATGTTGGAAGCATTAAAAAAAATAATTTAAAAAAACAGTATAACACTCACGAATTTAGTAACTAGAATCAAGATGAAAATTTCCATTCAGAACCTATAACATCTCCTAATCTCCCTATTATTATGTTCTTCTTAGGGAGCATAAGATGCTTCGTGTACACTATTACGGGGGCGTCAAGGTCTTAGGCGTAAGTAGTATAACATACATGAAGTAGGGATGAGCAAATGATTCCAAATACCGAAACCAACCCAGTACCAAATTTACAGTACTGAATTATTTTGTGGCACCAGTTCAATACTTCACTTTTTGGCGTTTTCGGGATTGGTACTTTCGGTTCGGTACTTGTATTTTACCTATTTTAACATTCAAATACCGTACCATATCGGAACCACCGTACCAAGTACTTTTGATACTTGTACCAGTACCCAATTTGGTGATTTTCGGGATCGATAATTTCAATAGGATGCTGATTCCTAACGTGAAGGGGTAAGCATGACATGTGTATTTAATTCTGGTTCCAGCCAATAAAAGTAATTTTCTTTTTATAAAGAAGAGTTTTAATTAAATTAATGGTATAATTAAGTAGTCATATGGTAGGGTAAAGTGGTGTTGTATTAATTAAAAAGATGTAACAAATTTGGTCCAAAGTCTCGAAAACTAGAAAAGGCATCATCATCAATTCATCAATCAAGAGAGAGAGAGAGAGATGGTGTCGTACATGAACTTGGTGATCTACGGCATCGGCGGAATAGTGGTGGCCGGAATGGCGTTGCTGGTGGCGTTTCAGGAGAAGCTTGTTTACGTCCCTGTCTTACCCGGTCTCACCAAGTCCTATCCCATCACTCCCGCTCGTCTCCGCCTCCTTTTCGAGGACGTCTGGCTCACTTCCTCCGACGGCGTCCGCCTCCACTCCTGGCTCATCAAGTTCTCTCCCGATTGCCGAGGTACTTATATTCTAACTGTGTAAATAATACCTAGGTATGTATGTGGTTCAGTTAGGGTTTATTTGTATGAATGATACTGAGCACGTTTGATTAGTGGCTAGACCTAGATACTTATTGTGTTTTTGTTTCCCTAAATTGACGACTATGTAATACACAAATTCAAACCACTTCATCTCCAGAAGCTGAGAGCAATGTTCATAAATTATTAGTGTTTAACTGTTTATTTGCCATTTTAGAAAGGATTTGCTAGATTTTCACATCTGTGAGGACATATAGGAGCTCTTAGAGACGTCGGTTTTCGACTTTTAGCTTGCTATGAGTAGAATTTTACACTACTATACATCTGTCATGACATTTGCTATGTTTTGCTAGAGAGTATTGTTTGCTGATAATATTGTGTTTATCTGTTTGTTTACCTTGGTCTATTTTTGTAGCTGAATGGTAGAATGATTTGGTATGAGTCTTATGTCGGAGCTTCAAACTTAACAATTGGCTATATGAGTTTATTTATGGATTTTATACAGTATTATACATATGCACGAATTTATACATCAATGTCTATTGTCTATTCATATGTGTGAATTTGCAAGTCGTTTTAGGTACCAGAAAAATCTTAGTTGTGATTTGAGTATCAATCAATCAATCATACCCAGTAAAATCCCACAAATAGCAAAGCTATTTGTAGGGTCTGGGGAGGGTGGGATGTAGGCACACCTTACCTCTACCCCTAAGGATAGAGAGGCTGCTTCCAGAGAGACCCTCGGCTCCAAAACACCCAGGAAAGAAATAAATTAAGCATGAGGTGTGTGTGTATGTGTATGAAGCTACCAATGTAGTATGAGTTGCGAAAAAGTGCATGGTAGAACAAAACAAATATGACAACACAAAACAGTCTATACACATAGTTACATATCTACGACCATACACTACACCTAGAAACACAACTGAACAAAACATCCTATACACATAGATACTTAGTTGTGATTTGAGTATGTTTTATGTTATTTTCTTCTGGAATAATGGATTTTAATAATCCTAACTATTAGCCGTTGGCCGGCAACGGTCCCAACTTAAAAAATAACCAGTGGTGGTCCCACCTTTTCATATATTAGCCGTTGGCAGGCAACGGTCCCAACTTAAGGTTCTTTACTTCTTTAGTAAAAGTCCATTAGTTTACAATATGTGAAAAGGTGGGACCACCACTGGTTATTTTTGAAGTTGGGAACGTTGCCGGCCTACGGCTAATAGTTTGTATTATTAAAATCCATTATTCCGTTTCTTCTCTATTACAATTTAGACTGAGTTCTATTGAAAGGTGGTTGGGTGATGGGGGATGAGTTTATAATCTCAGATTCAAATTAAAATCTACTTTATTTGGATAAAATTTGATAACTCATCTTACTCTTGTGAGCCGGAACTGTAGGTCCCAATGATTCAATAAGAGCTAGTGCTTACTTGACTAGTCTTCCTGCTTTCATAAGCCTTCATAGGAAGAATCTTTAATGTTTTGAGGTTGTGTTATTTGGTATTATATATATTGAGAATCTAGCTGTACAAGTTGCGTTATTATTTATGTATTTCACTAGCAACAGGTTTGTTGACCGAATGGATTGAAGCACATATATGATCATGCTGTAGAAGTTTAGCCTGTAGGGGTGCAAACGAGCTCGACCAGGCTCGAGGTCGAGCTTGCTAAACTTGTGAGAGCTCGCGCTCGAGTTTGGCTCAGTTCGAGCTTGGCTTGTTGGTAATTTCTCAAGCTCGAGCTCGGCTCGTTTAGTATCAATTAAATAAAAAAAATGTAAATAATACTCTTTTAGGCTCGATAAGTGAAGCTCAGGCTCAGGCTCATTTACTAAACAAGCTTATTTTTAGGTTTGGGCTCGGCTCGTCAACAAGCTTATTAAATAAGCTCAGCTCGGCTCGAGCTCAGGCTTGATAAATAAACAAGCTTTAATTTAGGCTCGGGCTCGATTAGGCTCGGCTTGTTTCGAGCTTTTTCTCGAGCCGATCTCGAGAAGCTTGCAAGCCGCTCGGCTCGTTTGCACCCCTATGTAGAAGCATGTTAGAGACAATTTTCTTTTGTAGTTAATCAGAAAAAAATAAGCAAAGTCAAGTAGTTTCATTTGCACAGACCCTGAGATCCATTTGCCCATCATGTTCTCAACTAAAATGAATTTTAATCATTTAATTAAGCTTTTTGCCAGCCTCAAATCTGTGATTGAAAGTATTAGTTTTTTATTTGCAGGCCCAACTATTCTGTTTTTCCAAGAAAATGCTGGAAGTATCCTTCTTGCTGTTCATTGCAAATAATATGTTTCCCATTTTTATTTACATAATCTTTCAACTTTCCTTTCTTGTTATCACAAAGCTGATTAAATTGATTATTGGAGGCCTTGACTTATGATTTATAGATATTGCACATCGTCTTGAGATGGTGCGCATTATGTTACAAAAGTTGCATTGCAATGTTTTCATGCTTTCTTACAGAGGGTATGTTCTTGTTGCATGCAATAATGAAACATACTTCATTCTGTTTGTGTCTGTTTTTCTAATTAATATGTGTGTTTTGATAATGAATAGCTATGGTGCTAGTGATGGTTATCCTTCTCAACAAGGAATCACTATGGACGCGCAGGTTTTCTTTTAGACAATTAATATCACATAATTTTCTTTTTATTTTTTATTTATTTGAACTCTTTGGGGATGCATCTACGTAGGCTGCACTAGACCATCTCAGTCAGAGAACGGATATAGACACTTCTCAGATAGTAGTATTTGGAAGGTCTCTTGGTGGGGCCGTTGGTGCTGTTGTTGCTAAGAAAAATCCAGATAAGGTTAGTCTATTATCATTGAAGAACATTCTGTTTTATCAACGAGTAAAATGCCATTTTGTGCTTGAGGTTTGGTCAGTTTTGCGACTTGCGTCAAAAGGTTTGTTTTTCCGTATCTGGATCCAAAAGGTTTGAAATCTTGTCATTTTTATCCGACTCGTTATACCCATCTATTTTTCTCCGTTAAGTCAGGGGTATTTTGGTCTTTTTTATTTAGTAAGGGTATTTTAAATACTTGTACATTATATTAAATGCTTGTACATAAAGTGAAAAAGACTGAATTGCCCTTTAAGTTAACAAAAAAGACGAAAATACCCCTGACTTAATGGAGAAAAATGGATTGAGTGAATGAGCCGGATGAAAATGGAAAGATTTTAAACCTTTTGGATCCAGATGTGAAAAAACAAACCTTTGGACGAAAGTCGCAAAACATGCCAAACCTCAAGGACGAAATTGGCATTTTACTAATTATAAACCCTTTTTTATTGGATATGTATATATATTTTCGTGGATGTGTTTTAATATTTTGTATCATGTGTCAACCATTGCAGGTGGCTGCATTAATATTGGAGAACACTTTTACTTCAATTCTAGACATGGCTGGAGTTTTATTACCGTTTTTAAAGTGGTTTATTGGAGGAAGCACTTCTAAAGGCCTTAAAGTTCTTAATTTTGTTGTTCGTTCTCCTTGGAGCACTGTTGATGAGATCGGACAGGTAAACCTACTACTAATTTGGGCCCACTATGTGATTGCACATGATACTTAATTATGCTTAATGCATTTCTTTATTAACTAGCCTATCAACAGCCTAGCGTAATAGTAATACTGTAATACAATAAGGATAATAAATAAAATAATTGTTTCTATAGCTATAGATAATATTTGTTAATAGGTGTAAATGATAATTAGTTGAAAATACAAGGGGTGTGTGTTAAGATTTATTTTAACAATAGATTTAAAAAGTGTTTAAACAAATATTTCATTTTTTGTTATGTGTTCTTAAAGAGTGAAGTACACGGATGGTCCCCTGTGGTTTACTAAAATTTTGGATTTGGTCCCTAGCTTTTCAAAAGTACACAGATGGTCCTTTTGGTTTGCACTTTGTAATGAATTTAGTCCTCAACTTTTTCCAAAAGTACATGGATGGTCCTTATGGTTTGCACTTTCTAACGCATTTAGTCCCTAACTGGACATGCTAAAACCTTTAGATTTGTTGGTTGGGGACTAAATGCGTTACAAAGTGCAAACCACAGGGACCATCCATGTACTTTTGAAAAGCAATGGACCAAATCCAAATTTTGGGTAAACCACAGGGGCCACCCGTGTACTTTACTTATTCTTAAACATACAATTATTTATATAACTGATAGACCTGTCACGAGTTGAGTTAATTACATAGTTAGTCCCTGTGGTTTGCACAAAATAACATATTTAGGTACTAATAGTTTAAAATCACCTTCTAGGGTATTAACTTTTCATTTTGTAACGTTTGGAGGTATTAACTTCTAGGGTATTAACATAGTTAGTCCCTGTGGTTTGCACAAAATAACATACTTAGGTATTAATAAAATGTGATTTTAAACCTACAAATAACGTTAATACCTCCAAACGTTACAAAATGAAAAGTTAATACCCTAGAATGTGATTTTAAACTATTAGTACCTAAGTATGTTACTTTGTGCAAAACACAGGGACTAACTATGTAATTAACTCTCACGAGTTTGATCAAAGGCTGTCATTTATATAATTTCCCTTCATACACAGGTTAAACAGCCAATTCTTTTCCTTTCTGGATTAAGAGACGAAATGGTTCCTCCATTTCACATGGAGATGTTATATGCAAAAGCAGCTGCACATAACAAAAAATGTGTTTTTGTCGATTTCCCAACTGGCATGCATATGGACACGTGGCTGGCTGGCGGTGACCATTATTGGAACACCGTTAGGACATTTATACAGCAAAATGTCTTGGAAAAAGGTGACGAATCGCAGCACAAAGAAAACGGTATGTCTTTGATCAATCTCCATACGTTTTGCTAGAAAACATTGTAATAACTGTTAATATCATAGGCATAGTTGTCAATAGC
Organism: Helianthus tuberosus; assembly: GCA_030545235.1. NCBI lineage: Eukaryota > Viridiplantae > Streptophyta > Magnoliopsida > Asterales > Asteraceae > Helianthus > Helianthus tuberosus. The sequence goes on from JARYGA010055673.1 coordinate 43,318, forward strand.
AGTCGCTATAGTGAATAGCGTAGCATATAGGTCAAAGGTCGCTACAGGCTATAGTGAATAGCGTAGCATATAGGTGAAAGGTCGCTACAGGGTATGTAGCCATAAATAGCAGGATTTCAGTTATTATTTATTTTTTATTTTTTTGAATAAAAATAGCGTTTAAATATAGCTATAAAATAGCTAGATTTTAGGTTTTTGTTAAATATACATGTAAAATAGCCTATATACCAAGGGTATTTGGATATAATAAACATATTAATTTTTTTCTAGTGTATCGCTTTATCGCTATTTGCCATGTTCCATGTAGCATATAGGTACCTTATTACTGTTTGTCACTATTTGCAATTAACAACTATGATCATAGGGTGCTTTTATTGAAGGGATATACTAAAATACTTTTAATGTTTGAACTTGTATTATTACAAAGTATGATGATCTTTATATACTTAAATTTGTTTTTTTTAAACTCTTCAGATTCTGAATCCAGTGATTGTGTGAGATAAAGACGACTGTATTTGTCTTCTTTCTTGACATTTGCAGAGATCAAAAGCTCGTTGTGATCGTCACAAAGTATCTTTGCTTTACGAACCCGGATGCTGCACAAATCAGAATATACATCAGACTTTTGTGCTCCTTTTTTACGTTACCAAACTGGGTCCTAATTTGTTTACATTTAAATAGTTTCTTTTTGTTTGTAGAATTACAAATGTTATGATTTCTAAGTAGAAATCCAGTCACATATTAGTTTTTACATCCTTCTGAAACTGAAAGCAGCTTTTGAAAAGGCAGTAGTTTCTTATTGACGTTTATTGAATATTTTGTGAAGTGGGTCATGTTTGGGCTAATCGTTTGATATTTGTTTATTCCCAACCAAAATTGTTTTAGTAACAATTGTTATTTTTTTAAATATCTATACAAAGATACAAGTGTTTATACAGATTCAAAGCTCTCTACTTAAAATTGTTACGCAAGCAGGGTGAATAACTCGAACAGACGACTGTTTGTGAATTGGGTGAAAAAATATCCATAACTCAACAAAATAATCATATTCTAAAAAGTTTTAATAGTTTATTTATCCTTTATATTATTGGTCTTTAATATTTATGTTAACGAAATTTAATATTTCTGGTTTTTATTTCAATTATCTCTCTAGTTAATATATTGGTTAATTTGACTTAAGTTAATATGTAGGCTAGTAGACTTAGTATATAAATAAAGACTTATTTGTAAAGTTTAGAATAACTTTTGATGTTATAACAACCTTTCCCTCGTATTAGTTTTATCTAAATGTTTGCTAAAACTTGTCTATTTAAACTTTTATCGCTTCGGTTTCGTGTCACCTTTTAAAACTTGTCTATTTAAACTTTGATTATCATGGCCGGCTATGATGGTGTGCGGGGAGTACTTCCGCACAAGGCTCGTGATTTCGAGAGCCACATGAATTTTTTTTAAAATTCGATATATATGGGGAAGGTTCAAATGAAAACCACTAGTTATTGTGAAAACTCGAAAACTAATTAAAAATGCCAAAAAAACATACCATTTTTTTTTACATAATAATTTTCGCTACTTTTAGTATATAAAAAAAATCAAAAAAAATAAAAAAATTTTGTAGTGCACATGTGTAATATGTGTACACATACACATGTGTAGTATTATTTATTACACATGTGTAATACAATTTTTTTGAAAAAAAAAAATTTATATATACAAAAACCTGCGATTTTTTATAAAAAAATTGAAAAAAAAAATTTTGGTGTGTTTTTTAGGCTTTTTTTAGTTAGTTTTCGAGTTTTCACAATAAAAATGGTTTTCATTTGAACCTTCCCCATATATATATATATATATATATATATATATATATACATATATATATATATGTTATTTTTTAAAAGAAAAATTGTAAACACATACGAATTATAATATAGGCTCATTATCAAATACTTTTTAATGGTTTATAATTTAGCCCACTACATATTAAGTTTATTGGCCCAATACTAATATGATTTTAATAAAAATTATAACACACTTCGATATATATATATGTTATTTTTCTAACAAAAAAATTGTAAACACATACAAATTCTAATATAGGCTCATTATCAAATACTTTTTAATGGTTTATAATTTAGCCCACTACACATTAGGTTTATTGGCTCAATACTAATATATTTTAATAAAAAATATAACACACGGCGACAATTCCAGAGACATGAACAACATTGATCAGAGACACGAAGAAGAACATGGATCAGAAGATTCATAACTCAAAAGGTCTGTTCGTCGGTTTAGTGTTAATTTTTAATGTCCCACCCAACCGATGGCGGAAACATCGGGGCGTGACACTAAGCGAATCAGGATGCTCAAGAGAATCCACAACACTAATTGTTTCGATATAGTTTAATCAAAATTTCAATAATAAGTCTCAAATATCCACCACAATTCACATGCAACATAAAGTATCAAAATAACATACGATTCAAACATTGTTCAAAATTGTCTTAATTATCTAAGATGAGTTTCTAAGCATCATCCTAGCTTGTTTCTTGAATCCCGGCTACTATCAACCTTCAACATGTATTAAAATACTATCAACAAAAATGTTGGCGAGCATACAAGTCTGAATACGTAGCATAATAGTTTAAAAACTCATATCCAACATGAAAACATATAATAAGTTTCACCATGCTAGTTTGTGCAGTCCAAGTGATAGCCCAAGTTTCCAACTCAATAAAGTGTCTTTCCCAAATACTAACGGGAGGTTAAATGTCTCATCCTAACAATCCCCCAAGACTCAAAGGGGGCGGGCGTTACTCCTATAGCGCTATAATTGTTAAGGCGGAACTACACACAAGGATTAAACGTTCACATAGCATAAAAGTCTCAAGTATCACAAGTATCAAGTTTCATGTTTACTGCGGATAGAGTATGTTTCAAATAAGTTTCAAGTGTTAAGTGTCTTGATAATAGAATACATGTTGCATCCCAAAAGTGTTTAAAACAAAAAGGGATCGAGTATACTCACAGTGGGTGCTTAAAACCAAACACTGCTAAATTGGATCGAAGGGAGCGCTGGTTCAGCCTGCGTGCGGGGAACAGAGCATAAGTCCTCTAAGAGCTGACCCGGTCGGGAACAGAGTGTCGAATAGTGCGAAAATCGAGATAAAGTGTCTGACAGAATACCTGAGCGGATGGTCATCCGGACGGATGGTCATCCGGTCGGATGACCATTCGAACAGATGGGCTCCATCCGGATCGGATGGTCATCCGGACGGATGACCATTCGAATGGATGGTCATTCGAACAGTTGGTGTTTGTGATCTGATAAAGTTTTCAATGTTGTGATCATAGTGTCCTGTAAAACAAATAACAAGTGTCATCATAATCAGATAATCTGGACGAATGGTCATCCAATGGTCATTCGATCGGATGGCCATTCGGACAGATGGTCAGTGAGTGAGTTTCCTGGATTTTCTAAGTTTTGAGTTAACGGAGACGGCGCAACGACAAGTCAAACAACGAAAACGTACCAAACCTAGCTTGTTCGGTCGGCTGGGAACCACCCCTTTCGGACCGCGAGCTGTTTCTGATGGAGTTTCATGTTTGGACCGCCGATTGGCCCGTTTTCCGGTGGAATTCAGTTTTCAAGTCGGCTTCCGACTAAGGAATGAGTCAGAAGTCTGTTTGAGTCCGATTTCACCCATGTTTTGTATAAAAATCGAAGAAATTAGAAAATCAGTTGTAAAATGTGATGTTCATCAGATCTGAGCCGGAAACATGTGCAATTCCGTCAGATCTAGTGTAAAAGTGTGAGTTTCCTTTAGTTTTTGCTTTAAAAGTTGTGAAAATCCTTTAGATCTGGGGTCGATCTTGACTAAATGATGCTCCACCACAGTTTGTACAAACAACCGAGTGGAAACCATCTCCAAGAGACCCAAATCAGTTGGTTTTCATGAAAAAGTTGAAGTGTTCGTGTGATTTTGTTGAAGAATATTGTGTAGAAGTGATAAATGATGAAATTTGTACAAATATTTAGGATAAATACTTACGGAAATGGCTCGAATGTTGATTAAAGTGCCTGGGAGTGCGTGTGGTCGAATGACAGGGCCAAATGTGCAAATGAAATGTTAAGGGCCCTATTTATAGGTGATGTTGACAGGTAAGTCGGTGGAGAGTGTAAGGGATCAGATGGCTCTCCAGTCGAATGGCCATCCGATCGGATGTCCATTCGGACAACCAATACCCGTTTGCAAGTTTTCCGACTTTGGTTCGTTTTGCGAGCTAGGTTAAAACGTTAAGTGTTGCGTTGCGTATTATTGTGAGTAACCATTACATGGTAATATTATAAATAACACAAAAGTTTCCGTGTTTCAAGTTGCATTCAAGCTAGTTTCTCGTTCAATAGTATCGAAGTATCAAAGTCTCTCGTTCAATAAAGAATCAAAGTTTCTTGTTCAATAAGTATCAAGTTTCTTGTTTACCCAAGTATCAAAGTTTCTCTTTCAGTAAGTATGGAGCATAACAAGTGTCAAGTTTCAAAGTATCACAAGAGTCTAGTATCGCAAGAGTCAAGATTCATACTGTTCATGTATAAAGTATCACAAAAGCATCACAAAGCATCTCATCGGATAAAAGTTTCACATAGAGTAAAAGTTTCACATAGTCTAACATGATTCAAATTAAGCATCACAAGGACGAGACTTGGCAAAAGATAAAAGTTTCGAAACGCAGGGCGTTACATTTAAGTTGTTAGTCTGTTAATTGTTGTTAACATCAGAACCATGTTGCCCATATCCGTGTATGGCGTATCATATTGAATTGACTTTTAAGTTTTGTCCTATATTGGTAGATAGCGGTAATCTGCAAATAATGATAGAAATTGTATATTAATCATACTAGACAGTTGCTATGAAGAGTTTATCCAGCAATTTGCTATGAAGAATGCAAGGAGGACTACATGAATCATTGGTTAACTATTAACTTATTAGTTATTACGGTATGTAACTCATTAGAATACTATGATTTTATCATTATCATAATTGCATTGTTTATCGAATACTACAATTTTTGTCATTTTTGTAATTTTATTGTTGAGGGGGCAGGTTGTAATAGACGAAATGCTGAGGGGGCACCGAATAACAATGGCGTGCGTGCGTTTCAGACATCAATCCATCCATCATGTTAAAGAGATCTCTGTTTCTACTTCTTCATCATCAAGGAAAAGAAGGATTTAATCTAATCTAGGGTTTACATTCTCCACCTCTTCTTCATCATCATCATCATCATCTTCATCAAGGCAAGTCTTTCAACTTTCACTTTCCTACTCTCTGTTAATTGAATTTTAGCAACTCTTTTAAGACTTCAATTTGGGTTTAGGGTTTACCTAATTTTTGTCCTTCGATAATAAATAAACTGTTTAGGAAGAGGATGTCAAGAAACGTGCTCAACAAGAAAACTGGTGACACTTCTACAAATAACAATAATAATGACTTACTACTAAACGATATTAACATCCTCAGTAAAGCCTTGTATCATGATCATAAACCAAACCCTAGAACCAGATCAAAACTGCCTCAAACAAACTCAAACTCCAAAGATGACCACCGAAGATTTCTCAAAGACAAAAAGTCATCACTTTGGGGCTGGAACACATTCAAATCCTTTAACCATATCCGCAACAAGCGATTCAACTGCTGTTTTTCACTTCAAGTCCATTCCATCCAACAACTTCCTCCGAGTTT
>JARYGA010055674.1:0-48497 GCA_030545235.1 Helianthus tuberosus
AGCTATAATTCATTATTCATCACTTAATCACATATTTCAAACTAGGTTACTTATTCCTAGTTAACTTAATGGGTTCGGGAAGTCATAACCCGTTATATTTTAAGTCCCGTTAACTCGGGCCTTCTATAAACTTTGTTTTCTCAAAGTATTTATCCTTCTTTTAATTAACATCAAGTTTATTAATTTAGATCCTAATATTTACCGGGTTCATTTTTTTACCACTAGCGGTATTTTACCCGTCTTCACTATTAACGTGGTTTAATTACCAACCCCGTTTTTGGGGTGTTACATTATCGCCAGCTGAGGATTTAGGAAGAAAGTATACCAAAGTACAGTGAGTCAACAATTTGTTTTAAACATACGCTAATATTGTGTTTTCTACACGGTGCACAAAACAGTTTTACACAGAATACAAAACTTTGTGTTGGGATTGAACCTCTACCAGAGGAACAGATAATGAAAGCCAAAACTAGATCAGAGCAGTGGATCCAGAATAAGCAGATGTTACATACAAGTCTCTCCCCTTGAAAGTGATTTCAACATCTGCTGATCTCCTATCTACTGATCGTGCAAACTGCTGACCTACAACTGCTGATCAATTAAAGGCCTGATGAAAGTCTAAAGCTCTGCTGTTCAATCTACTGCCTTGAGTCAGGCACTGCTGATCCGGACAAGTACTGCTGGGTTCACAGCAGTGGAGGGATGCAACAGTTGTTTATTCTGTCTTTATGTAATGTAATGTAATGTAATAGCAGTAGTGAGCATAACAGTGTTTGTATTGATCAGAGGTTAGAGTTTGTTAGGAGGTTAGATGTTACTTTCATGGTGACGTCAGCTTAGATGCTCAGTGGTTTGCTAGTGCCTATAAATAGAACAGTGCTCTGTACTGTTCTATTAACTCTTTGCAATACCGTCTTCTTTGCACGAACAAACACTGAGCTCTGGCTGAGGGGGAGTTTGTATTAAACATTGCATTGTAATCGTTGTTGAAATTAAATTCAATCATTCGGTTCTTTGTGAAAAGTGTTTGATAAAAGCAATACTCTCGTTTGATTGTATGCAAAGTTTGCTTCCATCTTAATTCCGCTGCACAACTCATCAACTTCTTCTTTCTAATTCAAACATAAAATACAATCAAAACCAAACTCAGATCCAACAATTGGTATCAGAGCTTGGACAGTCAAATTTGATTTAACAATCTTTTTGGCATAAATAGTTCAGCTCATAATCGTTGATATCGATAGTTTGTTCGGTTTGTTGAAAAACAGAGTAAGGTTTAATCACCATTAAAGTTGATTAATCAGTGCCTGTAAAACAACCAGGATGACGTCACAATCACAAGATGATAAGAATAACATTGGCTCGCTTTTTAAACCACCCATGCTTAAACGTAATGAATACAACATCTGGGAGAGAAGGATGGGTCACATCCTTGCTCAACAGAACACTGGATGTTGGAGGTCTGTTGTTTTTGGTCCCCATGTTCCTATGGTGCCAAGTCCTGAGGACGCAAAGAAGTTCATTCCTAAACCAACTGAAAACTATACTGAAACTGATATTCAAAAGTTCGAACTCGATGCCAAAGCATTTAGCATCATAGCATCCGCATTACCCAATGAGATCTATGCTGGACTGTTACACTGTAACAGTGCCAAAGAGCTATGGGATGCGTTGAAGGAACAGTTTGGTGGAACAGAAGAAGTCATTGAGAACAATAGGGAAATCCTGAATCAGCAGTATGAAACATTTTGTCACATCAAGGGTGAATCAGTGACTTAGCAATTTGAGCGATTCAGTTGTCTCATTAGTGAACTAAGGCTTATTAAAGTAATTTTTCCAAATTCAACTCAAAATAGCAGGTTCCTTAGATCACTACCAGAAAAATGGGACACCATAGCTTTTATCACTAGAAACTCTGCTGAGTTCAAAGATCTGACCCTGACCCAACTTCATGGTAGACTCCTGACCTATGAAAGGGAGTTGAACCAGAAAAAGAAGTTGCAAGAGTCTGGAAAAGTTGCTGATGATTATTCATTCCGTAGCACAGCTCTTTTTGGTCAGGAAGAATCTGGTAGCAGTGGTAAGGAACAGGGTTATGATCACTTCATTGATATAACTGCTGGTGGAAATTTTAACAACCCTGATCCTCACTCTGCAAATTATGCTTTTACTGCAAACGGTGAAAACCAGATGTCAGATAATTTGTGCTTTGAACTAAATGATTTGCAACATTTTGATCCCACTAACTTAGAAGAGATGGACATTTTGCATCAGTTGGCTTTGCTTAGTGTAAGAACAAGCAAATTCTACAAAAGAACAGGGAGAAAATTCCCAGGGTTACATGGGAATCTAAGAGTTGGGTTGGATAAATCGAAAATCAAGTGTTACAAGTGCAATAGGCTAGGTCATTTCGCTAGGGAATGCAGGAGTCAAACTACTGGTCCTATAATCACTCATCCTAGCTCAAACCCTAGACCTCAAAATCAAAGCACTGTGCACTATACCCAATATACCCCTGCAGCTCATGTTAACACTGCTCATTATGCTGCTGCCCCTGTGCCTGTGCATTATATACAAACCACTGTTCCACAAATTCAGTACGTGCAAACCCCTGTCCCTCAGTCACAAGTGCAAACTGTTGCACCTCAAACAGCTGCTCCAGCAGCAGTACAACCAGATCAGCAAAGCTTCTTCACTCAAGGCTTTGTTGACTGGAGCAGTATGCCTGATGAGCTTGGTGATGAAAATTTTGCACTCTATGCCTTTAATGAACCTTCTAATGATGAATTTTCTTTGATGGCATTAGAGTCAATACCAGAGGGGATTGAAACTGAAGGTGAACAGCTAAGTACTGAAACAGTGGACGAGGTGACTGAAGCAGTGGTTAATGCTGTGGCTGGTGAACTACTGCTGGGAGAAAGTTCAGGAACCCTGATTGGACCACTGACAGATCCATGGTCCGAAGAGGATAAAGAAGAAGAGGAAGAGAAGAAAGCAGGTGAGAAAGAAGTTAGAGCTGATGATGAAGAAAATCATCAATGTGATTGTGCAATGATGGCTGCTGCCAAGGTATCTCCTCAAGTTCTTGAAAAACTGTGTTCTGACAATTGCATTATTGCTTTTTCTAACATTAAAGAGGTAAATGAAAACCTTCGGGATAAAATCTTAACTGATGAAGTCAAATTTGAAAGATCTTTAAAAGAACTTAAAAACAAATTGACTGAAAAGGAAAAAGAGATCAGCATTCTGAAAGAAGAGCAGAGCATAACCAAAACCCAACTCCAGACTATGGTAGAAAAATACCAAGTTTGCAAAAAGGAGTTGGAGTCCACCCAGATCACCTGTGAAAAATTGGTGGAATCATGCAAAGGGTATGAGGTTATGCTTGAAAAACAGATAAAAAGCAATGTGAAATTTGGTGTTGGTTATAGAAAACATGATGATGAAAACACTGCTTTTGAAAAATCTGTTCAAACCACTGATGAAACAACTGAGTTCATCCCCACAAACAAGAATGGCCAAGAAGTGAAAATCACTTATAAACTTGGTAACAAAATCACACTTGACAGACCAGTGGGATCCTCTACTTTCGAGGAGCTTGAGAAATACCAGTTTAAACCCACATGGTCTGATGAGTGTGACATTCTTGAAAATTTCAAGCCCATGGACTTCACAACCACTGATGGTGTTAAAGCTTCAAAAGCTAAAATCATTCCACTCAAGGATATCCCAACAGAGGTTAAAAACTCTGTTGCAAAGGAGTCCGAAAAGAGAAAGAAAAACGAAAAGATCAATAACCTGTTTTGTGAATTTTGTGAGAAAAGGAATCATATAACAAAAGATTGTTTCCATTTAAAAGCATATGATTTAAACAAAACAAGTGTCATTGTTCCTGCTGAAAGCTGCATTGTCTGTGGTAAAACAAACCACAAAACTCAAGCATGTGTGTATCTCAAAAACTTTGATGTGAAAAAGAATGAGTACATTGCTAAAACATCCTTGAGTCCATCAACATCATCTGTCAAATTCACCAAAAACCAACCACTGTTTGTGCCAGTTCAAACAGCTGTCACAAAACAGCTGAACCAAACATCTTTCAAAAGAGATGTTCAGGTTACTGATGCACCCCCTGCCAATCAATACAGAAGAGGTAAGGAGAAACAGTCTTACCAAAGGATTCCACACATTTATGAGACCTACAAAAGGCCCTCTAAACCTAAAGTGAACAGGCATCCTTTTGGGTACCAACAGGTGATTGGTCAAGTCCCCCAACAGTGGTTAGCAAGAAACAGTCCTAAAACTGTCCAAACCCCTGACCTAACCACTGTCCATCAATGTGCATCCATCCCAGACACTGTTGAGACCCCATCCAAAGCCTTATTGGCTTTGGAAACCCTAATGAACTAATCCTTTTACTTCATGTTCAGGGAGCTTCTGCCTGCTTAGATAGCCTTTGGTATGTTGATAGTGGAGGCTCCAGGCACATAACTGGATGTAAAGCCCTACTCAAAGATTTCAAAATTCATGGAGGGGGTGATATATCCTTTGGGAATAATAGTAAAGGGAAAGTTCTGGGGTCTGGTACAGTACAGTCTGGAAATGTAAAATTTGAAAATGTCAATCTGATAGACAGTCTGAAATTCAACCCCCTGAGTGTTTCACAAATGAGTGACAAGGGGTATGGGTCATTCTTCACAAAGGAGTGTTGTAGGATTGTTGGACCAGAAATGGTCAAAAAGATTGAAGCAATAATAAACACTGGTCAAACAAAACTTGTTGCTCAAAGAAGTGGCAATGTTTATGTCGTTGATATGTCAAAAGAGTGTCCCAGAGCTGATGCCTGTTTGTTCTCAGCTGCCTCTAACAAAGAGACAGAACTTTGGCACAGAAGACTGGGGCACACAAATCTTAAGACAATCACTGAAATTTCAAAAAATTGTTTGGTAAGAGGCCTACCACAAAAATTGTTTTCATGTCCTGAGCATTGTGTTTCCTGTTTAAAAGGAAAACAGCATAAAAGCTCTTTTAAGTCCATTGAAGAGTCCAAAACAACCCAGTGTTTGCAAATGCTGCACATGGATTTGTTTGGCCCAGTTCAAGTCATGAGTCTCAAGAAGAAAAGATATTGTTTGGTTATTGTTGATGACTTCTCTAGGTTTACATGAAATTTCTTTTTACACTCAAAAGATGAGACTGCAGGCATTTTGCAAGACTTTGTGACACAGGTTGAAAAACAATTTGACCTTCCAGTAAAAGTCTTCAGAAGTGACAATGGCACAGAATTCAAAAATAAGGAGTTGGATGCCTTCTGTGTGAAGAAATGGATTGTAAGGCAGTACAGCATCCCTAGAACACCAGAGCAAAATGGGGTAGTTGAAAGAAAGAACAGAACTTTGATTGAGGCTGCCAGAACCATGCTTGTTGATTCAGGTTTGCCATTAACTTTTTGGGCAGAGGCAGTAAACACTGCTTGCTATGTCCAAAACAGAGTTTTTATAAACCCCAGGCACAAAAAGACTGCTTATGAAATTCTGTATAAGATCAAACCACTAATCTCTTAGTTCAAGGTATTTGGCTGCCCATGCTTTATTTTGAACTTAAAAGAGTCCATTTCAAAATTTGCAGCCAAAATTGATTGTGGTTATCATCTGGGATACTCAACCACTGCCAAGGCCTACAAAGTGTTTAATACACGGACCAAGGCAGTGGAGGAGACCTTGAATGTAAAGTTCAATGAACTTTCATCAATGAAATCCCAACAAATCCTGCAGATCTGTTTGATCTTGATAAATTCACTTTTGAAAATACTGCTGTCAAGACTAACAGTGCAGGTCCATCAGAGGATTCAACACCAGACTATGGGTATGAAATCATCATTCCTCAAAAGTCTGTCAGTATGGGAAGAGCATCAGATGTTCAAAACAGCTGTCAAAGCTCAACCACTGCTACCTCAACAGTTGTTGACCAAAGTAGCCCATTAACCACTGCTTCCACATCAACAAACACTGCAGACAAAAGTCCTCAAACAGTGGATAAAAGTCAGCATGTGTCCATTTCATTACCCCCCATTCGACCACCTTTTGAAGCCACTGCTGGATCCTCAAAGTCCCCAGCAGTGGTTAGCTCAGATGATACACATTTGCAGCCTTCACCAACAAATGCCATCATTCCATACCAAGGAGATTTAATCTACTTGAGATCTCATCCACCTGATCAAATCATTGGCAACATCAATGAAGGGGTGCTCACAAGAAGCCAAACCCAAAACATTTGTCTTTTTGCTGGTTTTCTATCAATCCATCAGCCAGTCAAGTACCAAGAGGCACTGAAAGACAACAGCTGGGTAGAAGCTATGCAAGAGGAGCTCCAACAGTTTAAAAGACAACAAGTATGGGAGCTTGTACCACTGCCAGAGGAGGTTAGCCCCATTGGCACAAAGTGGGTCTTCAAAAACAAAACTGATGAAAGGGGTATTGTTGTCAAGAATAAAGCCAGGCTTGTGGTTCAAGGTTACAGACAGGAAGAGGGGATTGATTATGATGAAACATTCGCCCCTGTAGCAAGATTGGAAGCTATAAGATTGTTCCTGGCCTTTGCTGTCAACCACAACATGAAGGTGTTTCAAATGGATATCAAAAGTACTTTCCTCAATGGTACAATTCAAGAAGAGGTATATGTTTGTCAACCTCTAGGCTTTGAGGATCCATTTTATCCAGATCATGTCTACAGGCTAAACAAAGCCTTGTATGGCCTGAAACAAGCACCTAGATCCTGGTATGAAACTCTTTCCAACTTCCTACTCTCAAATGGTTTCAAAAGAGGTACCATTGATAAAACATTGTTTCTTAAATGGAGAGGGAAGGCTTTAATGATTGTCCAAATTTATGTGGATGACATTATTTTTGGAAGCACATGCAATAACATGTGTGTGGAGTTTAGGGAACTCATGACAGCTGAGTTTGAAATGAGTGCAATGGGTGAGCTGCAGTGCTTTCTTGGTCTCCAAGTTCAGCAAATGCAAAATGGAACTTTCATTCATCAAAGTAAATATGCTAAAGAACTTTTAAACAAATTTGATATGAATGATTGTAAACCATGCAGCACACCCATGGCAACAAATAAGCTAGTCATGTCTGATGAAAAGGATGAGCTGATTGACCAAACTCTATATAGAAGCATGATTGGGTCTTTGCTGTACCTAACTGCATCTAGGCCAGACATCATGTTTGCAACATGTGTTTGTGAAAGAAGTCAATCAGCCCCTAGAAAATCCAACCTTATTGCTGTAAAAAGGATATTCAGATACATAAAAAGTGCTCCCACACTTGGTATATGGTATCCAGCTAATGAAAATATCAAGCTTTCAGGATTTTCAGACAGTGACTTTGCTGGATGTAACACAACAAGGAAGTCCACATCAGGAGGGTGCCAGTTTCTAGGTGATTGCTTAGTTTCATGGCAAAGCAAAAAGCAAGCAGCTGTTTCAACATCCACTGCTGAAGCTGAATACATTGCTGCTGCAAGCTGTACAGCCCAACTCCTGTGGCTTCAAAATCAGTTGCGGGATTTTGGTATCACTGCCTTAAAGACACCACTCATGTTGGATAGCCAGGCAGCAGAAAATATCATCAAAAATCCAGTTTCCCATTCAACCACCAAGCACGTCGACATCAGACATCACTTTGTGAGGGATTGCTATGAAAAAGGTTTGATTTCTCTGCATCATGTTCCAACTAAAGACCAGCTGGCAGATGTGCTCACAAAAGCATTAGATACTGCCACCTTTGAAAGCTTGGTCTCTAGGATTGGAATGCTAAACATGGAATAACAAGCAACATCTTGTTTTTCTATGAATAAAAGCATTAAAATGTTTTCAGAAAATCAAAAATCAATCCTAAAAAATAGCTAAAAATAAAGTTTTCATTAAAATCCTTAAAAGTCTGTCATAACCACTGCTTGTTCAAAAGTCTGCTCTACATCAAAGTCTGTCCACTGCTGAAAGCCATCCTCTGTCCTCTCATTTCCTTGATAAACTCTGTTGTTCAAAAGTAGTGTCTTATCCACTGATATGCTATCCACTGATAGTGAAAATCGTCCACTGCTTCCATTTTACCGTTGTAACCACTGCCTTCATCAGTAACTTTCATAAAAGTACTGTCCTTCATTTCATCAGAGTTTGGCATGTGGGCAGTACATAATGGTCAGTACTTTTGTAAGCGCTGCCATGTCAGCCTTCACTTTTTCCTCTATAAAACCCCCACTTCACATCAAAAACATGGTTTTACTGTCGAATTGAATTCTCAAAAATTCTCTTCTCAAAACAGTTTTTCTTCAAATTCCTTCACAACTTTCTTCGATCATCATCTCCAAAATGAAAAAATCGAAGTCATCTGCAAAACCCACTTCCAAATCAACATCTAAACAAGCCTCTCAAAAGGCAACACCCACTGAAATTCCACATAAACCATCTCACAATCTTCTAGGTCTTCTCACAAAACCCGGCACCACAAATATCTTCAACTCCATCATTGATACCATCTCTGCATCGAAGTACAAAACTTTGTTAACAGCAGATGCACCAATATACTTGACAACCCAAAGAGAGTTCTGGAAAAATGCAACCCTTGAAAAACAAGGAGACACTGTAATAGCCATCAACTCATCTCTAAAGGGTAAAGCCGTCAAGATTACATCACAACCCATCTCAGAGGTCTTTCAACTCGACGATCAGGAAGGTAAAATTACTTTTCCCAAAAACGAGTTAAAAAATGATTTTCTGGAAAGAGGGTATAATGCTGAAGTGAAAAAGGACACCTTACAAAAAGGCTACTTTCCTTCTGCAACAAGGTTTTTATTTCATACCCTTCTAATGTGTGTTTCAAATAAAACCACTGCTTTTAATGAAATACCATTAAAAATTCAAAATCTGGGATATGCTATTCTTCAAGAAGAAAATTTTAATTATTCCCGGGAAATTTTTAATGATTTGGTTAAAAATGTTGAAACAAAATCATTCTTACTGTTTCCAAGATTTCTAAGCTATTATTTTGAAAAGAAATTCAGTAAGGATGATATTGCTGCAATAAACCAAGGTGACTCTTTACAAATGCACAGCTTAACTGCTGAAACTTTTACAAGAATGTCAACATCTTGCAAAACATAAGCAGAGGTGCCTGAGCAGAATTTAGCAGTTACCACTGCTCCTCATGTATCTGCTGCTGAGCCCACTGCTCAAGGTGATCAAAGTAGCTCCACAACTGCTTTGAAACCCACACCTAAAATCACCAAAAAACCACATAAAAAGAAAAATCAAAAACCCCCCAAACCCATCAAAAAGGCATCTCTGGAGGATGAGATACCAGAGCAACTGCCTGTGACAAAACAAAAGTCACAAGAAACCACTGCTGCTTCTTCCTCATAGCAGTTGGTACAAATATCTCAACCCATAACCGAAACCCCTCCTGTTTCTTCTAAAAAAGAACAGGTTGTACAAATAGGGACTCCACAATATGATGCTCTGGAAACACTCGTTTCCATCATCTACAGCCCAATGCCCGGGGCAAATTCTCTTTCTACACCAAACATCACATCCACAATTCCCCCACCAACTAAACTTCTGTTGGATGCAATCGATTTGAACCAGGCACTGACCAGTCCTTCTCAATCACCTATTAATGAGAATATACCTCAACAAATGACTGGGTCTGATGTATCAATCCTTGCTAACCCACCAACACAACCTGAGGAGGTTACACCCCTTGAGTTACAAGTAACTCTTGGTGGTATTCCAAGTGAAGCAGCCACTACAAATGTTGAACCCACTGGTTTACATTTAGACAGTGGTTACATCAATAAGACTTCCTTGGAGGCAATTCCTTCCATAGCACCTCTGACATCTACCAGTGAATTCTTTTTGACCACTGGCAACATCAAAAGATTGTCAAGTGTTGAAGGGAGAAGACCCCAGTACCAAGAAAAAGGGGCATCAGTGGTTAATGTTGGAGTACACTCCCTACCCCAACCACTGATAAAACCACTGCTAGTGGGAAATCAGATGATCCCATTAAATTGGGTGATGGTTTAAAATATTTGGAATTGACGGAACGTGTTGATAAACTGGATACTTCGGTTGCAGATATCAAAGAAATGCTGCAACAGTTGTTGACAGTACAAAAGATGCAATCCACTGTTGTTCCACCTCAAGCACCTGCTCCACCACAAGCATCTGCTACAAATGAGCTCTAGAACCTCTTCCAACCTTTTCTCCAACAACAAAAAGAAATGGCAGATCAGCAACATGAAATACATGTCCAAAAGCTGAGAAACATCATGGAGTCTAGGTTCAAGAACACTCAAGCAGACATTAAGGCAATCAAGGCCCATTTATTGGAAACCACTGGCACTGCTCCTCCAACTGTTCTTTTCATTGATCAACTTCCCCCAGATAATGCCAAAAAGGGGGAGAAAATTCAGGAGTGGAAGAAGAAGGGAATCGATGATGGTCTTTACATTGAACCAGAAAAGGATGCTATGACCAGAAAAATTCCCTTGCCAGATGGTAGTAAAAAGGTTGATGCTACCCAAGAAGCACTTGATGAAGGAGTAGCAAGTGTAAAAAGGGATAGAGCGGCAAAGGATATTTCAAGGTGGAATGAGGAGAAAAGAGCTTACATGGAGCTGTATGCGCAGGGTTATTCTGGTTCAAAGGATACTAAAAATCCTAAGCCAAAAAGAAAACCCAAGTCCATCCCATCCAGAATTCCAAAGCATATTCCAAAACCACCATCCAAAAGCCATCAGCATCAAACCTCCACCCAAACAGCTGTTGTAACTCCTGCTGTATCAACTACTGCTGGTACTTCAGAGGTTTCAACATCTGTTATCACTTCAACACACACCACTTCAACACACACCACAACCACTACTCTACCACCACCACCACCACCATCACCATAAAAAACAACCTCACCACCATCATCTCCTGCCAAAAAGCAGAAGACAACAGATGTTACAACATCTGTTGTAATGACAACAGTGGTTGAAACACCAGTTGTTTCAACAGCTATTAGTCAACCACAAACCACTGCCATTCAAACTATCACCACTGTTCCACCCAAAGCATCATCAGTCCCTCCTCAAACAAAAAGGAGAAGGCTAATTCTAAAAGATGATGACACATCTCCACCACCAACATCTTCAAAATTTCTGCCACTTGTCACAATTCCAAAACCCATGCCTCTCTCTTAGGCTCAAATTCTAAAGCCATTACCTCCTGCTGGTGTCTCATTTCCTCTGGAACTCATTGCAGTTAGGGAAGAAATCAAATCCTTTTACTATGAGGATGCCCAGCTAAAAGGAGTTTGCCATCTGTTGAAGGATATCCCAGGCCTAACAATATTGAAGAATATTTGAAACTCAAGGCCAAGCAAGCAGAGGATATCTCAATAAAAAATAAACAAGGGAAATCTGATATAGAATTTCAGCAAAACTATCAGTTTCTACTCACACAGGTCAGAGCTATGGAGCAATTTGCCAAAAATGCATGTCAGCAAATCTCAGAAAGGGCAGATGAGTCCTTGAGAAAAGACTACATTGAGAACATCATGACCTACAAGAAATACAAGGGGGAGAAACATATGTACAAAAATTGGACCATTCCTGAGCTTGAAAAAGAGGCAGCCAGGATTCAAGAAATGATAAAAAATAAGGTCAAGCAGACTCCTCCTAAAAAATTCAAACAATTTGAAGCTGATAAGATCTTAGAGTTGAAGAGAATGAAAGAGGAGCTGATAGCAGCTGATTATGGGTCAAAGAATTCTGTGACAAAGTGGGGAGAAGATAGAGTCGGGGCTACCTACAAAAAGTTAGAGGAACTTAGAAAGAAAGATTCAACAGTTCCAAAAAGGCCTGACTACTCCAAAGCAGAGGTCTCAAAAAGACAACCAAAGCTGCAAGTCAAAAGAACCACTGCTCCAGCTGGTGCTGCCATCTACAAAAGAAGGAGTCAAAACCAGTCAGGTGTTGAAACAGTTCAAGATCTAAATGCTGGAAATGCTATTGTAAAAGAGGGCATTAGATTAATGATGAAAGAAGATCTTGAATTGGAACAATCTGCAAGTACTACTCAGCCAGTCATGAATAGGCCAGCATCTCCAAACACCTCTTCAAATAAAAATCTCCCAAGAAACCTACCAGGCTCAAAAGTACTAAAGTGGGAAACTGACAAACAGACCCATGTACTAACTATGTTCAGGTCTGATGGAGAAGTGAAGAAAATATCAAGGGAACAAGCACTTGGCCTAAGTCTTGAAGATTTGCAGGATCTCCTTGATCTTCCACTTAGCAGGGATGATGATGATACAGATGCCTTAACCTTTGAACTACAACTTAAAGGGCAAATAAGGGAACTGTTGATGAGGCAATAAAATTCCACAATAATGAAGAGTTTTAGCATTATCTGTTCCAGGGGGAGATTGTTGGGATTGAACCCTACCAGAGGAACAGATAATGAAAGCCAAAACTGGATCAGAGCAGTGGATCCAGAATAAGCAGATGTTACATACAAGTCTCTCCCCTTGAAAGTGATTTCAACATCTGCTGACCTCCTATCTACTGATCGGGGAAACTGCTGACCTACAACTGCTGATCAATTAAAGGCCTGATGAAAGTCTAAAGCTCTGCTGTTCAATCTACTGCCTTGAGTCAGGCACTGCTGATCCGGACAAGTACTATTGGGTTCACAGCAGTGGAGGGATGCAGCAGTTGTTTATTCTGTCTTTATGTAATGTAATGTAATAGCAGTAGTTAGCATAGCAGTGTTTGTATTGATCAGAGGTTAGAGTTTGTTAGGAGGTTAGATGTCACTTTCATGGTGACGTCAGCTTAGATGCTCAGTGGTTTGCTAGTGCCTATAAATAGAACAGTGCTCTGTACTGTTCTATTAGCTCTTTCCAATACCGTCTTCTTTGCACGAACAAACACTGGGCTCTGGCTGAGGGGGAGTTTGTATTAAACATTGCATTGTAATCATTGTTGAAATTAAATTCAATCTTTCGGTTCTTTGTGAAAAGTGTTTGATAAAAGCAATACTCTCGTTTGATTGTATGCAAAGTTTGCTTCCATCTTAATTCCGCTGCACAACTCTTCCATCTTCATTCTAATTCAAACGTTAAATACAATCAAAACCAAACTCAGATCCAACACTTTGAGAATCTAGGAGACATATACTTAGGACCTCCGGGAACATAGGTCAAAACTCATTAAAGGTTATCACTTAGGAACCACGTCTATTAACTCGGGCAAACACCATTATTCTGTCGTATATGTTATTTTAGTTAACCAAACAGGTGAAGTACTCGAAATTCTTATATTGAAATTTCCACTTTTGCTTCTAGCGAGTAGATTTTTGCATCTCTACTCCTCTTAATGGTAGTTGCATCACAACAATTTTCTGCATTAGAGCGAACACTCATTTGCCTCGTTTCTTGATCATTTCATATGATACACATGCATCGTTTGTTACGCATGTGGCTTCCCCTCTAATGATCTTTTTCATCAAAGTTACAAATATCATTTCGCTATATCCAGTTATTGCCTTGTATCTCGAATAATCTGCATTATTGTAGGCATCGACTCCTTGATATTGAGTCAACAGAACCTTCTTGAAATTTCTTTTCCTTCAAGTTATATACATGGTTCATCTTTGTAACATTGCCAAAACCTCCTGGTCGATGCATGTATTTATTGTCGGATTGCGCTGAAACCAAGTTCAATTGCTTGAACTTGTCCATTTCGCATATTCAATTCAAGACGCCGTATGATGTATTGAGAGCATCATATTCTAATTCATTTTTGCAAGTGTTTCATTTGTTTCGAGTCATAATAGACTTGCTTGGTCTACAACTCCATTAAATCGTTCGATGATTTCGACACCTTGTGGTGATGCTTCCACTAAATTGAAGCTTGTGCTAATCTCGTTTACACATCGCGCACACGGATTTAGTTGTTTATTTACTGACTTACTCTAAATCCGTTCTGTTTTTTCATGATCAAAGCAGTCTTAACACAATCGTGTGTTAAGACAATGGTACATAAATTCATTTTTTATTCCAGTGTACCTCCTAACGGTTCTTTCATTATCGATCGAATACCTTGCAGTATTCATTATTTTTCATCTTCGATCGGAAACAGTAGTTCTGTGGTGTTCTATATTCAATTGAAAAATCCTACGATGTCATTTGAATCAAATTTGCAGGTTTGCTTCATTACACTTTCATTTGATTTCAAACACGGTGAACTTGTTCGGTCACCGGTTGTAACACCTCGAAAATTTACGTCCAATAATGTATTGACACGTGTCATAAGCTTTGAACGTGTGAAAGAATACTTTAGAGGGACTAAAGTTGACAAGCAAGGAAACTATGTGAATATAAGAGTTCAAAATGTCAACAATGGATAAGTATACTTTACGGTAACCCTACATGATGTTTATACCCTTAAACGGATGAATCATGGATCATACGAAGCTAATTGTGAAAGAAAGTGAGGAATTATAAACTACAGGGGTTAGATGTGTCAACATGTTTAAAGTATACCTCTGAGTGACCTTTTAGCAAACCCGAAGCCTTGTAACGATTAATTATGCTCACTAGAATGTGTGATAAAAAAAATTTCACCAAGTTTCGTTATCGTATGAGAAAGTTATGATAAAATTCGTATTCGAGGGGTTAGAAGCGTCAACGATAAATTTATGACTTTGCGGGTAAACGCAAAGTGACCAAGGACTTCACAAAGATGGTATAAGTCTTGAAGCCCTTATAAATCAATTTAGAGGGCTTATAATGCAATAAATAAAGTGAAAATGACGTTTAGGAGGACCGGGGACCAAAACTGCAATTTATGAAAACTTGGTAACCTGATCAGGAGACTCAGGCGGGGCGCTTAAGCCCAGACAAGAACTTACGCGGGCCGCCTGGCCTGCCCAGATGCAGAAAAACATCACAGGTGGCTGTTAAACCCATGTAACCGACTCTTGTTGCCATTTCTCAATACCATGAGCTCCGTAAAATGGTTTTTAGAGTATAGGGACACTTGGGATGCATCCATGATCATTGGTAGCATTACTTGTCATGATCTTGATCAAACAAACCCACTATATAAGAACCCACTTTGTGCAATTGTTGATCATTCATTCCATCACATCTTCTGGTCATTTCTGGAGCACAAGACCAATTCCTAAGCCTCATTAATCGTGCATAGGACCTTGGTAAGTATGCTTAACCTTCCTTAATTAAGTTTTGCTTAGTTTGTGAGGTCCCGTTGCACAGGATCTGATCGTAAGGAACAAGATGAATCGATGTCGTCTAATGTGCGGAATCCATTATGACGAATCACAGATTTGTTCAACACAGAATTCAACGTTTAATCACTTGTCTGTTCTTTCTATTCAATGTTCTGAAAGTACACAGATCCGGTAGAAGTACAGACGTATCCGGGCGAGAGTCAAAAGTCCTAAAACATATGCCCGGACCAGATATATATAGACAACCTCAGGAAGCTACTAAGTGTTGTTCGTACGAGTGGTTTATCCGTGCGGATAACCTATCCGTGCGGATAACTTATCCGTGCGGATAAGTTCATCGTGCGGATAAGTTCTCCGTGCGGATAACTTCTCCGTGCGGATAACTTCTCCGTGCGGATAACCATCCGGACAAGTAAACTTGAACGAACTAACGCTTTTACATACAAAACCTACTCCTGAGTTGTCATACATACATACTGTTTACAAAAACACAGAATACACAAAATGACTTCTGCTGACAGAAGCTACAAACGTTTTGCACTAACAGACTCCCCCTCGGATGTAGCTGTAGTTCCTTCCGGCATAGTCTTCAATTCCTCCTGCTGCGTCTTCATTCACGAGCTTTCTCCCTTCTTTTCTCAGCCTTTTCCTCCAACATTCTTCTTCTTTTATGTCTTCCTTCAGTCAACCACCAATTTCTATAGACAGGATCTCCATCACGCTTCCGATCCCACTTAGGAATTTTGTTTTCTTCAGATTCAATTGGCGTTTGATCTGTTGGAGGTACAATCCCCAATTTGCATCTTCCCATCTTGGCAGCATGCTCAGCAATCTTTTTGGAACGTTGTTCGCGCTTGTATCTTTTCAAGAACTCGTCAATTTCCAGATCTCTCCACTTTGTCTTCCAGTATCTCCCAGAATTGATGTCTTGCGCAAAAAAACATCCACAATCGTTTGATATTGCATAGCTTGCTCTCTGTCAGGCCTTTCATAAACTATCTTGTTGTAAAACAGGCAATCTATGTCTTTCTTCGTGCAGTTCACAAGCCACATGGGATCTAACACACATATCCTTCTTGCTTCTCCAGTGGACTTGTTATTTAATGAAATTATTGCCTCGGCCGTAGATTGATTGTATAACCACCCTTCAAATTCGTCATGGAAATCTTGCTCCATTGCCCGTAAAGGCATATTCTTCAAACAACGAGGAGGCTTGATATCCAGAGTTATATCTTTTTCACCATTATCTAAAATTCTGACAATCTGTTCTGGGAAATGTGGTTTCCAATCAGGATACCTTTTCTTTGCTTGCAACTTCACATAATTCCATAAATGTTGATCATGTTGCTTCACATCCAATCCATGATAAAATTCTTTGATGTTCTTTTGTTTTCACCAACTCATCTATATCCCACCACGGTAGAGTTTTGATATCAGCCAAAAACTCAAAGTACTGTACTCCTTATTCTCGTCTAATTGCATAGACTTGTAAATCTTCCAAATAACCCCAAGAATGAATATCACCCCCAAGAAAGATCTTTGTTGTGTGTGAAGTATTGAAGTGCTCTAAGTTTCTTTCTCTCCTTTGGCATAACTTTGAACCATTTCTTTCTTTCTTCAGCAAGGTATTTTCTGGGTATAGTTTCTGGAATTCCTTCGGTAGCCACTTTCTCCACAATCTTTCTCCTGGTTTCATCAACATTTCGATCTTTGAACATTTCCGCCAACGAGGGAAATGTTTCATCAACTCCAGAATAATGGAAATCCATTGCATCATCAGATGAATCTGAAGCATCCTCAACAATTACGTCATTGTAATGATCGGCTTCAAAAGCATATCTTGGTTCAAATACATCTTCAGAAGACTCGGGTATCTCATCTTCAATATCGAATTTAAATTTCCCTTCTTGTAATCCCAATTCCTCTAACATCTCTTCTCTTGATCTCCTAACCTGAATCACTTCCTCATGTTTATCATGTAAGTAAATGACAGTAGGATTTGTGAGGAATACCTGATCCACGTGCTGTTTTCCAGATGAAGAAGTTTCTTGCTGATCATCATCTTCTTGTTCATTGATCTGATCATTCAGAAACTCCTCAATCTTTTGTTCGTCAATAGGATTCTCAACCAGTAATCCCGAAGCACCTTGATCATCATCATCATTTTTCTTATCATCATTATCATCTTTCTTATCATCATCTTTTTTAACAGACTCGTCTTCATCATCGTTATCATCTTCATTCTCTTTATCATCATTTTCATTTTCTTCATCTTCCCCAAGAAGTTCCTCATCAGAATCACTGACTTCTTCTCCTCGTGACTTCTTTGCTTCTTTTCTCCTTCTCATAATTTTCATTCTACGAATAGCTTCTTTTGTGTTGTAAGGCACTGTATAAGCATCACCAACTAGTACAAATTGCTGCGTCTTCCATTCTAGTAGCAGCACTTCTTTGGCCTTTCTTTTCTTTTGTATAGCAGCAACTCTATGAACAACTTCATCAGAATCAATAAGCAGAGAAGACTCACCAACTAACATGTAGTCTTGACTATGTTCATCTTGTTCTTGTTCTTGAATATCTTCATCAACTTGTTCTTCAGCAACTTGTTCTTGAATACTTTCAGCATCAAACATTTCAACATCAATTTGACTTGAAGAACCACCAGCTTCCTGAACATCTTCAACAACACTTTTGTTCTTTTGAATTGCATCTTCAGCTAGTCTTCTTTCTCTTTCAAGTCTTCTTTCTTCAACTCTTCTTACTTCAATCTCATTGAATGCAGCTTGAACATCCATTTTTAGATGACTTTCCACAACAGAGTATAACATTCTAGGTTGTTCATCTTTCACCACTTTATCAGCTTTCATAGCTTCCATCTCCAACTTCATTGCCTTCATTTCATTAGATGTAGCTTCACTCATTTCACTGAGAAGCTGATTGAGCGTCTGGTTAATATCCTGAAGATTCTTTGTCTTCTCATTTAATGAAGTAATTTCTGTTGTTAGAACTTCAATGACTTTAGAATTATTATCACCATCATCTTTCACTTTCTTCATTTCTTTTTCATGATTGATCAGCACCAGTCTAATTTGATCATGGGCCTTCATCAGCTTATTTACTTGCTTCAATAACAGATCACGTTCTTCTTCAGCTTTTACTTTCTCCTTCTCAAGCTCTTTGACCTTCTTTGCCAGAATCTTTACTGCTTCATTATTGAACAAATCATCGTCAAAATTCAAATCTTCTAACGGATCCCCTGATGCTGGTGGAAGATTACTAAAGAAATCATCTGAAACTTTTGGACGTGAGGATTCTGGAATCTCAATATTTTCAGGAATTTACGGAAATCTTGAAGAAAAGACTCCACCCTC
Organism: Helianthus tuberosus; assembly: GCA_030545235.1. NCBI lineage: Eukaryota > Viridiplantae > Streptophyta > Magnoliopsida > Asterales > Asteraceae > Helianthus > Helianthus tuberosus. The sequence continues at coordinate 18,673 of JARYGA010055674.1, forward strand.
AATTACTTCAACATAGTCATCGTGACTAGCCTTCTTTTCAGCTTATGTTTCTTGAGGTTTGGATGATTCAACATGCTGTGTATCTTTACTACCTTGTTCTTTTTGAACTTGAGCTTCACCTTTTCTAGCACGTACACTTCTCGGAATGAATCCAGCAAGAACAGCTTTTCTCTTTCTGATTTGTTTCTTTGGATTGGCAGGGTTATAAGTAGAATCTTCTTCATCTGACCCTTTCTGCTTCTTTGAAGTCTTTTTCTTTAATTGAGCTTTTCTTGGATCAAGTTCAGATTCTGATATAGTGGTTTCAGAATCATCATCACTTGATATATCTTGAACAACACCTTCTTGATCCTTTCCTTTGGCTCCTTCAGCTTGAGCACTTGAACCTTGATCCAAATTAGCAGCTTCATCTTCATTTCTTTTTAGATAGTCTTCTAGTGTTTGTTTCGGCAAATCAGCTCCCTCTTGAATTACTGCTGAAGGTTCCAAAACTTTTTCATCTATCAAATTTTGCTGAGGTTCTCCAGAAGACCCTGCAAAACAAATTTTGAAATATTTTTTAGAAACTTTTAACAATATAAAATTCTAAATACCTTATGACTCCCCCTTTCACTATACCCTTTTCTGCATTCTTTGGAATAGAAACTACAGGGGACGTCTTTGGAGTTCTCTTTCTCTTTCCATCCTTGATGCACCACCATCTAGTATCTTTCTTATAAAACAAGCTCATCCTATCATCTTCATTATCAGAATCACTATTTTCGTGTCTCCATGCATCATTTTCTGGAGCTACATAGTTTGGATTAGAAATTCTGCAAATCATCCTTTTTGCTCCTGGATTTGGACTCTTGATCATTCTACTGATTGTGTCTGCTGACATATGCTTCAAACCCAAAATATCATTCTTTTTCTTTTCTAGACCTTTAAACTGATCATCTATCAACATTTGAACAAACCGAGGATACATAAAGTACCTCTTGCTTCCTTCCTTTGCATTCTCGGTCATATAATCAAAAATTACTTGGGAGATATTGTAAGGTTTGTTCAAAACAAGACAAGCAATGATATTCATGATATAATCCGAAGTTTCATCATATCCACCCTTTCTATGTGACAGCGCATGAATAACACAATGAACCATGAATTTGTAGGCGTGACTAAAACTTGATTTCAACATCCTTCCATTCACACTTCCAGCAAAACCCATTCTAAACCACATCCCTTTTACAAGTCGTTCAGAAATAATGGCTGGGTCACTATCAGCATCTCCTAAATCCAATACCCTTCTTACATCACCAACTATTACTTTCATCTCCAAATCTATATCTTTTCCCTTCTCATCCCTTTTTGTTACAGCAGAATAAATTGTTTTATCACTCTCTTCATATCTTGTAGCATTCCAGAATCGTCTCACATGAGATTCATATGCTACAGTTTTATCTGTTAAAGCTTTAGAAATTCTGCTTTCTCTCAAAAAATTCGCAATATCTTGAATCACTGTATTTTCAGTAAACTCTTTATCCAATAGACAATAAATATTTTGAGATTTATCCCAATCCTGCAGAAAATTTTGATTTGTTTAAGAAAAATCTTTGAAATCTCAAAATATTCTAACACTTGAAAAGCCTTCTCTGCTTTGTGAAGGGATTAGGATGGATATCCGTCCGGATTTTCATTTGAATGGCTATCCGCACGGATTGTCACTTGAATGTTTATTCGCCCGGATTGTCACTCGTGCGGATTGCCATCCGTCCGGACAAGTGTCCGTCCGGATAGGTCAAATAAAATCAACCCGGATTGTTTTGACACGGATTACAATTCGTACAAGTGATCAACAAGTCAACACGGATTTTTTGTCCGCGCGAGTGGTCAACAAGTCAACACGAATTTTTTGTCCGCGCGAGTGGTCAACAAGTCAACACGGATTAGTTGTCCGCACGAGTGGGTAATCCGTGCGGATGGAAAATCCGTGTGGATTGTCATTCGCTTCAATAGGAATCCGGGCCATGAACAGTGTAAGAACAAATTTACAAGAAACAAGCACAGGAGCGGATTGTCATCCGTGCGGATTGCCATCCGTGCGGATTGCTATCCGTCCGGATACAAATCACTGAAGAAGAACAATCTTTAATCACCAAAAATTATCTAAAGCAAATCCTAAAATTGAACATAGATCTACATAGAGAATAACAACGTGATCAAAACCCTATGTTCAATGTTGTCTAAAACGTCCTATGCACAATTTAATTTCACAAAAACCTAACCGACACTCGTACCATCTAAACATCAGATCTGCAAGATTTAAACATGTTAAACAGAAATCAAACCGGTAAACCTCTAGATCTGAAAATTCCGATCAAAACCCTATGATTATTTCTCATCAAAACTGACAAACACAATCTAGATCTAAGTCAAGAGCTCCGAAAGAAACGATGTACTACGGATCAGTTATCAAACATCGATTTATAACAGATTTGAGTTAGAAGAACATACCTTTGCCATTGTTATTGTTGTTCAAACCAACGAAAACAAAGATCCGTGCAAAGAAATCCAAAGAGAATGCTCAGAAAGTCGATGTGTGAGAGAGAGAAAGAGTTTGTCCGTGCGAGTAACATTGACTAACTCTTTGACCCTCTATATATAGTATCACAAGACCCGAAATGCTATCCGTGCGGATTGCCATCCGTGCGGATTGCTATCCGTCCGGATTCACATCCGAATGAGGCACACATTTATTTTTCTTTAGAAAACTTTTACTTTTTGACCTTTTGACTTTTCTCCAATTTTATCAGATTTTAGAAATCCACTTAAGTATCTCAGTTCAAATTAATGATCCAAGGTACTTAATTTGTCGACCAAGTCCAACTTAATGACCTTGGTTGACCTGAAACAAAGCATACTGATTTTTGAACTTTTTGATCAAACATATTTCTGAAAATTACAAGTGTCAACTTAATGAACTTGTTTTTGACTTTTCAATTACAGATTAGTCATGATTAGCTCCAAACTCATCTGCCAGTCCAGAAACTTCCTGCATCTGCTTTCAACTTTCGAATCCGAAGATCAACTCTCTACTATGGTTTGTCGGAAAATAAAGCAGAAAAATAAAATCTTTTTGGGATTTTCAATAAAGCATCTAGACTAGAAATGAAATGCAGAAAGTAAATGTAGTAAATGTAAACTATTTACAAACATATTTTTGGTGAGCGTGTTAGGGAATCATATCAGCTTCCGACAAGTTACAAGTACCATTAAGCTTGATTTCATACCAAGCATTAAACAATTCACTTAGATTGTCGATATATTGATCCACTTAAATTCTCACACATATTTCAATATGTTCAGGATACTGATTTAGTATTTTAGAGACTTAAACTTATACGTGTGTCCCACCTTTTGAATATACTCCCATATCCAGATCCCGATATTCAGTCTTACAGGTAATTATAACACAAATGAAATCTGTAGGGGTTAATAATTTATGAAGAATCATGAGAGCTCAGGTCAGAACTACCGTTCAGCAGAGAGATCATGACTCAACCTTTGGGTATGTCCCCTTTAGAGGATCTTTTTTACAACAGCATTGCTAAGCAATTTTATTGTCTTATCATATATGCTGAGGGTGATGCTATGTTTCAAGCATTTGCAGAAAGTATTATTCGAGGACTAGGTCAGAACTTCCATTCAGCAGAAGTCCCGGAATAATACCCCAGATATTACTGAGTATAAAAACCTAGTATATCAGAAAAAGGAATCTTTCAAACGAGATTTCAGGGGTTACCTATATATCCAAGTAGTGTTCCCCACGAAATAAGCAAGTAAGAATTTTAGGTTTATATCCCGAACAAATCTACTAAATGTGTAAAAACCTATCGGCACATCATCAGTGAGATTGTTTAAAGCATTTAAAACTTTCCATTTCTTTAGCGTACCGTAACCGTCTAGCTGATGTACTATCATTTCCCCCCCCCTTTTTTTACACAAGCTCTTTTTGAATTTTATCATGTTTTTGGCTTTTTCAAATTTTCTAATGTTTTTGGATTTTTGAAATTTTTATTGTTTTTGTATTTTCTGAAAATAGAACTACAATCTCCCCCTAAAGACCAAAACAAGTAAAAATTCGACAAACCATTGCAGATTGCTTTTCAACATCATCTACAGTGGTATCTTCATCAACGCCAATGATTTCCTCCGCAACCGATAGCAACTTCATACCATTTAGTTTCAAAAGATATTGAAAACGTGTTTTGTCAAATGCTTTGGTATGCAAGTCAGCTCTTTGTTCATCGGTGTGGATTTTTTCTATTTGTATCAACTTTTTCTCGAAACAATCTCGGATAAAGTGATGACGAATCTCAATGTGTTTCGTTTTAGCGTGATGAACAGGATTTTTTGTTATGTTTATAGCTGCCTCATTATCAACAAAGATAGGTGAGTTAAGAAATTGCAAACCGTAATCTCACATCTGTTGCTGGATCCACAAGATCTGAGAGCAGCAGCTGCTAGCAGATACATATTCAGCTTCACATGTGGATAGAGCGACAGAGGTCTGCTTCTTGCATTGCCAGGTGACCAATCGTGGTCCGAAAAACTGGCACCCCGCTGTTGTTGATTTAGCGTTCACTTTGCAGCATCCGAAATCAGAATCAGAATATCCTTCGAGCGTGAAGTCGCCTACTTTTCGATACCACAACCCCAGAGATGGAGTTCCTTTCAGGTAGCGTAGAATCCTTTTCACAATTACCATATGCGAAGCTCTAGGATTTGACTGAAATCTAGCCGCGAGGCAGGTTGGATACATAATATCCGGTCATGATGCTGTCAAGTACATTAACGAACCGATCATGGAGTGAGATCAGGTTTTATCCCATGGTTCGTCGCTAATGGGGTGGACATAGGTGACATTCCTGACATCCCAAATTTCTCCAGAACATCATGAACGTATTTTGTTTGATGTATGAAAGTTCCCTCGGGAAGTTGTTCAACTTGAAGTCCCAAGAAGAACTTCATCTCACCCATTGATGACATTTCAAACTTCTGCTTCATAACTTTTTCAAAATCTTTGCAGAGTTGTTCATTTGTAGACCCGAAAATTATGTCGTCCACGTAAATTTGGACAATCAGAAGATGCCCGTCGACTTCTTTTGTGAACAGAGTGGCGTCTATCTTTCCTTGGATGAAGTTATTGGCTAACAGATGTTGAGACAAAGTCTCATACCAGGCTCTCGGGGCCTGATGTAAGCCGTATAACGCCTTATCCAAGAGATAAACTTTATCTTTGTGAATTGGGTCGGTGAAGCCCGGTGGCTGTCCGACATAAACCTCCTCTTTCACTTTGCCATAGAGAAACGCCGACTTCACATCTAGCTGAAAAACTTTAAATCCTTTCCACGATGCAAATGCTAGGAAGATTCTGATTGCTTCAAGTCTTGCAACAGGGGCATATACTTCGGTGAAATCTATCCCCTCTTGCTGACTGAAACCTTGAACAACAAGTCGAGCTTTGTTTCGAATTATAACTCCTCGATCATCCCTTTTTCATTTAAACACCCATTTGGTATTGATCTTCCGGTGGCCATCAGGCAAATCCACTAGCTTCCACACTCCCAGCTTTTCGAATTGGCTCAGTTCCTCCTGCATTGCATTGACCCAAGAATCTTCAGTAAGCGCCTATTTGTAAGTTCTTGGTTCAACCTGCGAGATAAAACAACTCAATGAGAATTCAGTTTGCAAAGGAGCAACTTTTGTGTAAAAACATGTAAGCCCTTGATCAAGCTGTCTTCGAGTGCGGACTCCTGACTGCAACTCTCCAATTATCAACTCCTCTGGATGATATGAGAGTGTTCTTGGCATCACCTCGCCTGAAACATCTACCTCGCCTTCCAAATTTGTGATGTTTTGATTTGCAACTTGTTCACTGACTGGAATAGATTGATTTGAAAACTGGATTATCTCCCCCTCAGAATCTGAATCATCACGATCAAATATTGGTCTGTTTTCAGATTCTTGATTATCATTTTCTACCGTCTGATTATCCTGAGCAACTTCATTTTGTTGAACATCGTCATGTTCTCCAGCATTGCTTGGACCTGCTTCATCATCATTTGATGTTTGTTGTTTTCGATAAGTTTCTGCTGGGAATCTCTCATCTAAATCTTCATACTCTCTCAGAATATCCAACTAGTCAAAGAACTCTGGTTCTTCCTCCATGTTGAAGGAATCCCACAAAGTATCATAATTGAAACGCCATGAGTCGCCGGGATTCTGAGGTGGCATTGTATGGCCTTGACATTCAACATTTGGAGCTTCAATAATCCGCTTCATACTTGGAACGAAGACTCGTCGTAATGGACTTGCATAACCAATGAATATTCCTTCAATACTCTTCCGACCAAACTTTCCAAAAGGCTCTAGAACAGTACAGGGTGACCCGAACAGTTCAAGATACTTCAGATTTGGTTTGCGGTTATTGATCAACTCAAAGCATGTTTTGTTAAATTTCTTGACAGTGAGAACTCTGTTGAGCGTATAGCATGCGGCTGAAACTGCTTCTGCCCAAAAATTTATCGGTAACTTTGAATCAGCAAGCATTGTTCTGGCCGTTTCGATTAGTGTTCTGTTTTTACGTTCTGCAACTCCATTCTGCTGCGGAGTGTACGGAGCACTAAACTCATGCAATATACCTCTTTCATCACAATATTCTTCCATCTTGTTGTTCTTGAACTCAGTACCATTATCACTTCTAATTCTTCTGATACGCCTTTGGTACAAATTTTCAATCTTTCTGAACAACCCCATCAAACTGCCAAACGTTTCATCTTTCGTTTTCAAGAATGATACCCACGAAAATCTGGAATAATCATCAGTAACCACAAGATAGTAGAGATCCCCTGTAATACTTTTGACGTTTATTGGACCAAACAAATCCATATGTAGTCTCTCTAATGGTCTGGAAACTGAATTGAGTTGCTTTTTAGGGTGTGACTTTTTCTTCTGTTTGCCTTTAATGCAACTAATGCACTCCCCTTCCAGATGAAAACCTTTGATATCAACTCCAAGAACTAAATCATTGTGCACCAAATGATTCATTTTTCTAAGATGTATATGCCCCATCTTCCGATGCCACAACTTCGATTCTTTCTCTGTTGCTCTAGAAACAAAACAATGTGCCTGACCAGTTGTTGTAGTTGCTACACTCATGTCTAACACATATAAATCATTCACTCTAGGTGCCCGCATGATAATCCATTCTTCAGGGATAACAAATCCTGGTTTCAAGATCAAACATTCTTTGTCTGCGAAGTGAGTGGTATACATATTGTCACAAATTTGCGAGATACTTAGCAGATTGTTCTCCAGCTCAGTAATGTAGTTAACTCTCTTAAATGTTACAATCCCGTTGGATAACGTTCCTTCACCAATAATTCTACCACCTTCATGACCAGCAAATCCCACATAACCTCCATTGATATTTTTGACATCATACAGCAGTGCTGTCTTTCCTGTCATGTGCCGAGAAGCTCCACTATCCATAATCCAACGTGAAACGGATCTCGGAAGCTCCTGCACATATCAAAAACTTTTAATAAGATTTTGATGCTACCCAAGCCTCTTTTGACTCGGGTAACTTGACATTAATGTGAGTTTTTGTAGTGTAAAGTGGCGGAAAGTTTTTATCATTCATTTTTAAGTTTTCAGCAGTCCCAACCTCAACCTCTTTGAATAAGAAAAATTCGTCTTTTTGAGGTTGACCAGATGGTTGGTCTTTCTTTACCACGTACTTCTTTTCAGAAGTTGATTTTTGTTTCTCATATAAATCCAAAGGTACATACATCTTCTTGGTTGAAGATGATGATTTATCAGTCTCAGACACCTTTGGTTTTGGAGAATTTTCTTTCTTTTCAACAACTTTTGGCTTCCATGTTTGTTGAGGTGATGCAACCCTTTTGTAAAATTTGTCATTTTTAGTTACCAAATTCTTAACAGGTTCAGTTTTGATCTTAGATTTAGCATTTTTCAAAACCTTTTTCTCAACAACTAATGGAGCTTTTCCCTTCACAACATCTTTCTTGAAAGAATTCATCACAACTTCAGTCTTAGGCTTCAAGTTGGTACACTTTCGTGCAATATGTCCAACTTGATTGCATTTGAAGCATGTTCGAGTGTCAACAACTCTATTTGTACCTTCAGACTGAGGCTGTGAGGCCTTCTTTTCAAAGAACTCTTTGTTTGATTTTGAAAAAAATTCATTTTCCTCATCAGAAAGTGAACTTGAACCGTTTACAAACACTTTCTTCTCAACAAACTTTTTGTTCTGAACATTTCTTTTCTGATAATTCTTACCACCCTGATATCCTCCCGACCATTTATTTCGATTGTTATTAGAAAAACGTGGTGGAATAACAGGTTTCTTATAGTAAGCTTTATCTTTCTCAAAATTCATTTGCCTCTTTGTCTGATTCAAACCTGCTACTTCAGACAAATGAATTTAAATTTTAACATTTTATATTTCTGGCAGTTCTCAGATAGAATGCAAAACAACAAGAAACAACCAGCTTGATAGTATAGCCATAGAGGGTCTTAAAGATATGTTGGATTCTTGCAATCCTCTTGTCCAGTCCTTCAGAATGGTAAGAGATTGTTTTCAAGAAAATGAGTTTCAAGATGTAAGAGTTTCTTAGAGCTCGAGCTTGAAGCTTATTGGAACAAGAGATAAGGATGGAAGAGTTCACAATTTGCCAACAGCATCAGAAATTGCTGCGTTAATAACTGGTGATTTTGATGGAGCATTTGATAAACGGGACATTGTTGTTAGAAAGAAGTCTGGTGGTCTTCAAAGAATTAGTGAGCTTCATCCCTCTTACCTTGCTTTGCAATATCCACTTATTTTCCCATATGCAGAAGATGGTTATAGAGTTGGTATTAAACATAGAGGGATTGCGATTGATAATGAGGTACTTAGAACCAATCTTACAATTAGAAAATTCTTTTGTTACAAAATTCAAGATAGACAGAATCAGTTTTCATTGTTACTTAATGCGAAAAAACTATTTCAGCAGTTTTTGGTTGATGGATACATGATGATAGAATCTGCCAGGTTGAATTATATAAGGACACAACAACCTAAACTTAGAATGCAAAGTCTTAAGAAGTTGAATGCTACTGTTGAAAGTGGAGAGAATAATGCCTCAAGTTGTGGTAAACCTATACTTTTACCTTCATCATTTACTGGTGGTTCTAGATATATGATGCAAAAGTACTTGGATGCTATGTCAATTTGCAAGTCTGTTGGATATCCCGATTTATTCATAACGGTGACTTGTAATCCAAACTGGCCTGAGATTTACAGGTGTTTGCACGATAAAGCTCTTAATGCTGAAGACAGGCCGGATATTATCTCTAGAGTATTCAATTTGGATCATCTTATAAAAGATTTCAAGAAAGATAAATTCTTTCGTGATATACAAGCAGGTACCCTTTAGTTATATTTTTTACTTTGAACATCTAATTATATTTATCTAATAGCTCACTGTTCAAAAATTCCATTTATGTATACAGTGGAATTTCAGAAGCGTGGACTCCCACATGCTCACATATGTTTGTTCTTGGGTGCTGAAAGCAAATTTCCAACTGCATCTGATATTGACCGTGTTATTAGTGCTGAGATACCAGATAAAGAAAGAGATCCTGAATTATATGAGCTTGTCAAGCAATTATGATTCATGGACCATGTGGTACAGACAACCTACTTTGTCCATGTATGGTTCAGCAAAAATGTTCTAAAAAGTTTCCCAAAAAATATGTAGATGAGATTTGTGTTGATTCTGAAGGATATCCTGTCTATCGTCGTCGTCAAACAAGTAATACAGTAGTAAAGAATGGTGTCACACTTGATAATAGATTTGTAGTTCCTTACAATGCTCTCCTGCTCAGAAAGTATCAGTGCCACGTTAACGTTGAATGGTGCAACCAGTCAGGTTCTATCAAATATTTGTTTAAATATATTAATAAGGGGCCTGATAGAGTCACTGCTTCTGTTTTTCAAGCCAATAGCACCAAGAATGATACGGAACAGAATGTAGCTGTTGATGAGATAAAAGCATACCTTGATTGTAGATATATCTCTGCTTGTGAAGCTGCTTGGAGAATATTCATGTATGATATTGTTTTGGTCAAAAATTACCTAAGCAATTAAGTGATCAAATTAGTTAAGTGAGGTAGTGTGCTAAAATTATGTGTGAAAAATGTGTTAACCAAGTTAGATATGAAAACAGTTTCAGGATACGGCTCAGGATATAGAGCTGTATCTATGATCAAACAATGAGCAAAAAAGTAAAGGTTGACACGTGATGTACGAGGAAAGCCCTTGATCAATCTAGATCGCCGGCATAAAACCTCGGGAGCTGACAATCGCAGCTGCCTTGTTCTTCTATTGCTTCAAATATCAGGATACAGTGCAGGATGTGGTGCGGATCGACTATGTGTTACAATGTAATTCGAATACAAGTGTTGTGTGTAGTGTTTGCGAGGAGCTAGAGAGAAAGTGTTTGAAAATGTGTAAGTTGAGTGCCTTAATCTGATCCGCCCCCATCTATTTATAGTAAAACAAACGTAACTAACTATCCTACATAACCGGGATCCAACGAATATTCCTTAGTCGAACGTTGTAGACCTGGTCTTTCGGGTTCAACGTCTCTCCTTTAACAAATACGCCCGAGTCTTGAGGAGATGGAGTCCACTCGACCGTTGGCAAGTCCCAGTCTTTAACCTGCACGTGATTAATTCGATATACCTCAGGATATCACCCAGGATGTTAGCAATATCCCCGTCCAGTATCCTGATCACAGATAAACAATTAAAAGCAGGATATAGTTCAAGATATGTATGCTTAGAAAATGAGCCACAACAATTGTCCCCAAATATATCGGTTGGTATACCAATCCAACGGATATATTTTTAAAATCTTATCCCATAATTCAAGGCATTTAAAACGAAGCGACGGTCAAGATCACATCATAACCTCCAACACGCTTTTTGCTCAATGGAGGTCCACAATGCCCCTATATCTTCTCTCTTCTTGTTTGAAAAGCAGATATCTCCAACAGAGCCTTCAGGTAATTCCCCATTTCTCATTTACTTTCTATCAATTTTTCTTGCCTTATTCGTAATGGCTGCCGAGACCTTCATCCAGCAGAATCTCCTTAAAAATCCCGAAAAGGAGGTCTGTGCTTTTGACAACGCAGACATTGCGGCTTTGAGAGCTTCCGGCGCTTTCCCTGATAACACGGTCTTTAGACCGTTCGATCGGTCAATTCGATCGGATGTTTCTTCCGCTGATTGGGTTTGCTTTCCAGCATACCCTTTTTCGCTAGGTCTTCGATATCCTTTTCCCGAATTCATGATGCAATTCTTCCGAACCACCGGCATCTCTTTTGCTCAAACCATGCCCATGGTTTGGAGAGTATTAATCGTACTTAACCAAATCAAAAACCTTCATTGCCCCGACCTCTGCATCGAGGATCTGCCTATTGCTTATCGCCTCCGATCCCACGGCTCTAGCCGGTTCTTGCTTTTCTCAACCTCTAGCAAACCCCTTATTCTTAAAGCCACCAAGAACGAAGACGGATGGCAACGCAAATTTTTCTTTGTCAAACAAGACTCCATTGCTGAGGGTGCCAGCCTTCCGGTGGAGTGGTTAACCACCGGTAGGGTCATAAATATTCTCATGGACCGTTAGGTTTTTATCTCCTACTAATATCCTTCTTTTTGATCCTTATGCAGTGAATTTCAAGGAAGTAGCTCCCCCTACCGCTGAATCAGAGGAAAGAATCAACACTGTTTACCAATTACCTGCAATAGACAGGACTTTCACCACACACGTCCCGAGTTCCAGTCAATACTCGTCATCTGAAATGTCTGGTAAGGATTACTTTTAAAATAATTAGCCAACACAGTATAATAATAAAATAAAGAGTAATAATGATGTAAAACTTTTCCCTTTACGCAGCACCGGCCAAGATCCATGAAGTCTTTGACCTCGACGAGTTGGACAGTTATTCTGATCAGGTTCAGATCAAGAAGGAACCTAGTCCCAAGGCCACAGCCTCATCCAAACCCTGCAGTTCCAAAGCCATCATCATTCCCAAACCTTCACCGGCTACCAAGCCCCGGAGTTCAAGTTCCCGTAAAAGGAAAGAGCCTGATTCCCCTGTCATTTCTGACACATTTCCTTATGAGAAGCACGGGTTCATTGAAGCTAGCGGGTTTATGACTTCCTTTCTTAACCAGGTTAGTATTCTCATATTACATCCTGCAGCTTACATCATTTACAAAGATTTATCAATATTAATACCTGTCCTCTTACCTTCGCAGGGTCTTGAGCGTCTGGTTCACCTATATCAAGAATCCTGCGGGCTTAACAAGACGCTTGAATCCAAGCTAAAGGAAGCAGAAGTCACAATCTCCGATCAAGGCATGATTGCAGCCGCCAAATCTCGTCATTACGAGGAGAAGTTCAAAGCTATGATTCAAGAACACCAGACTGCTCTCAACAAAGCTACTCTTCAAGCCCAAGCCGATCTTGAAGCTGCCCATGTGCAACATGAACGGGATATGGTCAGCTACCGGGAAAGCCTTAAGAGTTCCGTCGTCATTTCTCTCCTCCAAGCCAGGTTGAATATGGCCCATGAAGCCAAAACATTAGGTTTTGAATGCCCTTCTTGGGACGTTGGTGCCTGGGAAACCAAGCTAAAGAACCTTGGCAGCACTTCTTCCAAACCAGTTGTCGAAGAATCTTCCAAAGCAGTTGAAAAAGCAACCGATACTGAGAAGGATGCTGAGGCGGATCCCAAGACGGATGCTGCTGAAATCATTATGGACGAAGAAGGCACTGCCCCCTAATGCTTATTTCCTTTAAATTGTTTGAACAATTTTATGTCTTATGAACAATTTTTATTTCTGTATCAAAACAATTCGATAGCCGAAGGCGGATGGGTCCTGGGTTTCAGGATGAAACCTTTGGTTATCAACTAGTACTGATTGTTTCAAATAATTTCATCTTTCATATTTCTCGCTATTATCTTCCGTCTTTCTTAGCATAGATCTTAGCTTTGCAAAAATTTTGTATTGTTATCTTTTGAAAATATCCTGATCAATATGCTCAGCGATATATTATAAAAACTGTTATTAGATAGGACTTCCAAACATTCGTTCAACTTTGTAGAAAGCTTTTTAAAGAGTGAAAAACAATCCACTTTTCCAAAACCTGTTTTGATAATACTTAAATGATCAAAGTTTCAAACTAGTATTAGTTTCAAATATCTTAACCAAATATCCTGAAAAGTATTTTGAAAATATATTTTGAGAATATATCCCGAGAATTGATCCTAATCAAGATGTTTAACCCTTTACCAAACCTAGTATTGTCAAAAACTTAAACGATGTTTACAAAGGAAAGATCATACCAGGAATAGGGTGCAATCCTATTATCAAACCTCAATCCCTTTGCAACTTTTCCAAAGAAGATGTCCCCTGACTGGGACACTTAGTGCATTAGTTCCGACCCTTATCCTTTGAGCTTTACATCATTGCCTTGGTAGGAATGTCCCCTGTGTACAATGTCTTCAAATACTTAGAAATCCTCTGGATATCAATCCCCGTTGTACAGACAATTTTTCATGTTACAGGGGTAAAACCCAAGAATGTTCTGGAAATAAATCCCTTGAATTCTGGGGGAAATCCCAAATTTTCATGCGCTACAGGCGGGAGTGTATAAACTCCAAGACTTAGAAAGGTGAAAACCTTTAAACCTTAGAGAGCATGAAAATACCCTTTCGTGAGAGAGGGTGATCAATCCTCATATACCTTTAGGATTCAGGATATAGCCAACAGTAACGAAATTGTCAGCCACTTTTACATGGACTGGTCCCGCCACCTTGAACTATCCCTGAATAACTTGCGCTCCAGGCGGAGTGTTTAAACCCAATTCGGAAAAAAGGTGAATACCTTTAAACCTGTGAAGGGATCAGGATCCCTTGTACGTGAGAGAGGGGGCCAATCCTCTAATCTTCTAAAGTATCCTGAGTGAGCATCCTGGAGCTATATCCCGAAGCATATACTGCAAAACATCCTTAAACTAAGGTGGGTGTTAGCTTGGCTAACACCCCTCCGATGCTTAAGTTAGTATTGGGTTTCAAAGAATAAATTAAACCAAACATATTTAAAAAAGATAGAATTCATACCATCCCGAGTTAGAAATTAAATTCTAAACTCACTTGAAATAAAGCTTAAGGTGTATAGCATTCCAAGATCTCGGTAGCATATCCCCTTTCATATTCTTGAGTCTATATGCTCCTTTCCCTGCTTCTGATTCAACTTCATATGGTCTTTCCCATTTTGGAGCTAGCTTGCCATTGGCAGGATTAGTAGTATTCTGAAAAGCCTTTCTTAACACCCAATCTCCAACCTTAAATCTTCTGGTCCTAATATTCTTGTTATATGCTCTGGATATTCTTTGTTGATATGCTGCCATCCTTAGCCTTGCTGCATCCCTTTTTTCATCTATAGTATCCAAATCCTGACATAAGGCTTCAGGATTCTGTTCAGGATCCCGTAGGGTAGATCTTGCAGTAGGTATTGCCATTTCCGTTGGAATCATTGCTTCTGCTCCAAATACCAAGGAAAATGGGGTTTGGCCTGTTGCATTCTTTACCGTTGTCCTATCAGCCCACAAAACAAAGGGTAATTCTTCTGCCCATCTTCCTTTTTTGGCTCCAAGCCTCTTCTTTAAGTTATTGACAATGATCTTGTTTGAGGATTCTGCTTGTCCATTCGCTTGAGGATGTACCGGAGTAGATGTTATCATTTTGATTCCCCAACTCTTGCAAAAGTCAGTAGTTCTCTTGCTTATAAACTGAGAACCATTGTCACAGATTATCTCGGCTGGTACTCCAAATCTGGTCAGGATATTTCTCTTTATGAAGGATACTACTTCTTGATCTCTAACTTGAACAAATGCTTCTGCTTCAACCCATTTGGAGAAATAATCCGTCATTGCCAACATGAAAACCTTTCCTCCGGGAGCCTTTGGAAGTTTCCCACTATATCCATCCCCCACTTCATAAACGGCCAAGGGGAAACAATAGGATAAAGCGGTTCAGCAGGCTGATGTAATACGTTACTATGTCTTTGACATGCGTCACATCTTCGAGCATATTCTGCGGCATCTTTTCTCATTGTTGGCCAATAATATCCTGTCCTTAGTACTTTTGAGAATAACGACCTGCCCCCAGTATGGTTACCACAATCCCCTTCATGTATATCCTGAAGTACTTCTTTGGCTTCAGGATCCTCCAAGCACCTCAAATACGGTCCTGCAAGAGATTTCTTGTATAAAACATTATTTATAATAGTGAATCGTGATACCTTCATCCTAAATGCCTTAGGATTTTCATTTCTGGGGATGTGTCCTTCCTTGAGATATCTCATGATTGGAGCTGTCCAGGATTTAGGATCCTCTTCAGGATACTCTGCTCCAGGATCCTGAATACCCGCTACTTCTTTATCCCGAGGATTTGTTGCAGGATACAAGACATGTAATATTGGTATTTGGGTTCCTTCTGGTATCCTGATCGATGATCCCAGATTTGCTAAGGCATCTGCTTCAGCATTATCTTCCCTTGGTACCTGTTCAAGTGTAAAAACATCGAAATATCCGGCTAATTTTTTGAGAATATCAAGGTATTCGATTAACTTCTCACCCTTGACTGCATAGGATCCATTAAAATGGTTAGTAATTAACAAGGAGTCAACATATACTTGCAAATTCTTGATACTCATATTCTTAGCCAATTCTAATCCTGCAATTAAAGCTTCATATTCTGCCTCATTATTAGTAGCAGGAAATTCACACCTAATAGCCTGGGGTACTATGTCCCCCTGTGGCGATTTTAGTAGTATACCTAAACCTACACCTCTTATATTGGATGCACCATCAGTATATAACGTCCAGGATCCTGAAGATTCTCCTAACTGTTGAACTTCTAGGTCTACCTCGTCCTGAATGTCACTACTGAAATCAGCCACAAAGTCAGCTAAAGCCTGAGACTTTATGGCATTTCTAGGTTCATATACTAAATCATAAGCACTTAACTTTACTGACCACTTGGCCATCCTGCCTGACATCTCTGGTTTCCTAAGCACATTTTTAACAGGATAATTCGTTTTAACATGGATTCTCAGTGTCTCAAAATAATGTCTAAGCTTCGTTGATGCCATGACTAAAGCTAATATCAATTTTTCTAAATGAGAATACCTAGTTTCAGCATCTAACAAACTTTTACTAACATAATAAACAGGATATTGCTGACCTTCATGGTCTTTTATAAGAACAGCACTTACAGCATTCCCTGATACAGCGAGGTATAGGGATAGTGGTTCACCATTCTCTGGCTTCATCAATAGAGGTGCAGTTGAGAGATATCGGTTCAAATCCTGCAAGGCTGCTTCATGCTTTGCTCCCCATTCAAACTTCTTATTCTTCTTGAGGATATCATAGAATTCCTTGCATTTTTCCGAGGATCTCGAAATAAATCTGTTCAATGCTGCTACTCGTCCTGTTAACCGTTGAACATCCTTCATGTTCGAGGGTGATTTTATATCCAGGATAGCTTTAATCTGCTCCGGGCTTGCCTCTATCCCCCTTTTCGTCACCATATATCCAAGAAACTTTCCTGCCCCCACTCCGAAATGGCACTTAGCAGGATTCAGCTTCATGTTATACTGATCCAGGATATCAAATGCTCCCTTGATATCCTGGAGGTGATCCTCAGCTTTTTTAGATTTCACCACCATATCGTCAATATATACCTCCATGGTGTCCCCCAGCTTATCTTTGAACATCATGTTCACTAATCTCTGGTATGTTGCACCTGCATTTTTCAAACCGAAAGGCATGGCAGTATAGCAATATATACCTGTTGGTGTCATGAAAGCAGTATCCTCCTGGTCCGAAGGCTCCATTTGAATCTGTTGAAATCCTGAGGATGCGTCCATGAATGTTAACATTTCATGTCCAGCAGTAGCATCTACCATTGCATCAATATGAGGGAGAGGAAATGGGTCTTTAGGACAAGCCTTGTTCAAGTCCGTGTAGTCTACACAGACTCTCCATTTCCCGTTTTTCTTCTGTACCACAACTACGTTTGCTAGCCATCTTGGAAACTTGACTTCTCTGATCATCCTGGACTTCAACAATCTTTAAACTTCCTCTTGGATAATCGCATTCCGCTCAGGAGCAAATTTTCTTCTTTTTTGCTGAACAGGCTTGAATGACTTGTCAATTCCAAGCTTGTGAGTGATGATGTCTTTGGATATGCCTGTCATATCCTCATGCTTCTATGCAAACGTTGACATCCTGCATTTCAAAAAGTTAGTTAACTGCTCTTCAATATCCTGAGGGATATTGGTTCCTACGAGCACCGAGATATCAGGATTATCCTGATCCAGGATAATTTTCTTCACATCCTGCTCCGAATCTTCCACGATATCCTGGGCCCGCATCTTTAATTGCTATAATGTACTAGGCTTAGTTGAGGATTTCATTGAGGATGTGTAGCATTCCTTCGCCTCCTGCTGATCACTATCGACTTTGACGACCCCCCAAGGGGTTGGAATCTTGACGCATTGGTGATAAGTCGAAGGCACAGCCTTCATATCATGGATCCACGGCCTGCCTAGTATGATGTTATAGCAGGATAGGGAGTCCATTACACAGAAACGTTGTATCGAGTTGACCCCTTCAACATATACTGGTAACTTTATCTCCCCTACGGTATTCCTAGCTTCTCCACTGAAACCAACGAGCACAGTGGACTTCGAAGTAATGTCCATCGGAGATACATTCATTCTCTTCAATGTTTCCAGCTGAACTATGTTGACGGAGCTACCATTATCTACTAATATCCTGCGTACAAAATGGTTAGCAACATATAATGTTATTACCAAAGCATCATGGTGAGGATCCTGAACAGTATCCCTGTCATCACTATCGAAAGTGATCACTTTATCATTTGTGAGGGTAGTCATCCTGACTGGCTTGTCTCCCATTTCACTCTTAGCTTCCTTTGCATGTCTCTTAGCCGCCGAATACGAAGTCCCACAAATGTCGGATCCTCCTGAAATAAAGTTAATTATCTTAGCATCTGTTGGGGGTGATGCTGCTCGTTCAGGATCCTTCTCGGGATCTTGCCCTTTATTCTTCTTTCTTCCCAGCAAGTCCTTCAGATACCCCTTGCTTAACAGGTAACTTATCTCTTTCCCTAAAGCAATGCAATCCTTGGTCATACGTCCAAAGTCTTCATGGAAGGCACACCATTTAGATTTATCCTTCCAATCAGCTTTCTGCTGGTTCTTTCGAGGCCACCTAGCTTTGTCCCCTAAACCCTGCATAGCATACATTAACTCAGGTATATTAACAGAAAAGCAGTATTCAGATAAGTCAGGATATTCTTCAGGATCCTTGTCTTCAACAGCATTCACTTTCTTGTTATCATTTCTGCCATATGGCTTGGAGCGATATGGCTTATATGAGGATTCTGATTTCCTGTTAGTTGATTCATAGGTTGAGGTAGAATTCATCCTCTCCTGCATCTTCTTGTCATCTTCCAAACGGATATATCTCAAAGCCCTGTTACGAGCTTTGTCGAGATTCCTGCAGGGATTCATTACAAGATCCTGATAAAACTGAGAATCCTTTTGTAACCCCATCTTAAAAGCTTGCACAGCTGTTGCAACATCAAGATGCGGGATATCCAAGGATTCTCGACTGAATTTGTTCACATAATCCCTCAAGGATTCCTGAGGCCCTTGAGTTATCCTGTAAAGATCACTGGTTAGTTTCTCAAAACTCCGACTACAAGAAAATTGACTATTAAATAAATTAACCAAATGAGCAAACGAAGTAATTGAGTGAGGAGGAACGTTTAACAGCCATTTCAAGGCTGATCCTGTCAGGGTAGAACCGAATCCCTTGCATAAGCATGCTTCCTTGAGATCTGGAGGGATTGGATTGATTTCCATCCGTTCCCTATACTGGGCAATATGTTCCTCAGGATCCGTAGTCCCGTCATACAGTTTCATGTTGGGAGTCTGGAATCTTTTTGGGATTTCAGCATCACAGATTGGATACGCAAAGCGGGATATCCTGTGGCTGTCTTGGGATACTTCCGGAATTGGCTGGACCACTCCAGGTACACTGGATATCATGTCCTTCAATTTTTGGAGCTTCCGGGTAAATGTTGACGTCATACCTGCATCCTGCAAAGAGCCATTGTTGTTAGTAGCAAGAATATTATTATTTGACACATTACCGGTTTGAGGATTTTGGCCATATCCTGAAGCATATCCTGAACTCCTCACAGTCGACATCCTGACCGAAGAGGGTATCTCAGGGGTATGATTCTGAGAATGGCTTGGGACGATATTCCCCCTGTTATCCTCAGTGTAAACTGCGGAACTGAAGTTCAAAGCCCTGGGCTGTATAGGAGTGACAGTTTCTTCAGCAGGTCTGCTCGAGCTAGCTTTTAAGAGTTGTATTTCTCTTAACAGCATTTGGTTAGTCTCCTGTTGCTGCCTCATTTGTTCCTGCACACTTCCAAATAAAGTCAGAATTTCATCATTAGAGGCTAAAACGGGAGCAGATCCCTGAACACTCCGAGTAGGGATAACATCTTGAGGTTGTGAAGAAAGTGGCATCCTTGGAGGAGGTGGTGGAAGCACCGAACCGGTAGTAGCAGAGGTTGCAGCAGACATAGTGGAGGAGCTCATGTTTGATCTTGAGGCCATTGTAAACAATGTGGCAAAAAGTTTTGAAAATAGAAAACCGATTAACGATTTCACAAAGATTTTTAGTAAAAGTAGCACCACTTGTCCCACGGATGGCGCCAAATTGTTTTGGTCAAAAATTACCTAAGCAATTAAGTGATCAAATTAGTTAAGTGAGGTAATGTGCTAAAATTATGTGTGAAAAATGTGTTAACCAAGTTAGATATGAAAACAGTTTCAGGATACGGCTCAGGATATAGAGTTGTATCTATGATCAAACAATGAGCAAAAAAGTAAAGGTTGACACGTGATGTACGAGGAAAGCCCTTGATCAATCTAGATCGCCGGCATAAAACCTAGGGAGCTGACAATCGCAGCTGCCTTGTTCTTCTATTGCTTCAAATATCAGGATACAGTGCAGGATGTGGTGCGGATCGACTATGTGTTACAATGTAATTCGAATACAAGTGTTGTGTGTAGTGTTTGCGAGGAGCTAGAGAGAAAGTGTTTGAAAATGTGTAAGTTGAGTGCCTTAATCTGATCCGCCCCCATCTATTTATAGTAAAACAAACGTAACTAACTATCCTACATAACCGGGATCCAACGAATATTCCTTAGTCGAACATTGTAGACCTGGTCTTTCGGGTTCAACGTCTCTCCTTTAACAAATACGCCCGAGTCTTGAGGAGATGGAGTCCACTCGACCGTTGGCAAGTCCCAGTCTTTAACCTGCACATGATTAATTCGATATACCTCAGGATATCACCCAGGATGTTAGCAATATCCCCGTCCAGTATCCTGATCACAGATAAACAATTAAAAGCAGGATATAGTTCAAGATATGTATGCTTAGAAAATGAGCCACAACAGATATACATTATAGATATCCAGCTGTTGAAGTATTACCTTTTCATTGTGAAGATGGTCAGAGTATTGTGTATAACGATCATGATAATTTGTGTGATATTGTTATTGATCCAATCGTGAAAATGACAATGTTTACAGAGTGGATGAATTGTAATAAAGTCGATGAATTTTCCATGACATTGAGGTATGTTCAGTTTCCGGGATATTATGTATGGAATGCTAAAAATCGCAAATGGAATCGAAGAAAGCATCCGTATGGATCAATTGGGAGGATACATTATGTCCCACCATCACTTGGTGATTGTTATTACCTAAGGATTTTACTGAATCATATTAAGGGACCGACCTATTTTGAAGATATAAAAACAGTTGATGGTCAGGTTTTTCAAACATTTAAAGATACATGTTTTGCACGGGGACTGTTGGATGATGATAAAGAATATGTTAATGTTGTCAAAGAAGCTAGCACATGGTTAACCAGAGATTTCTTGAGGACTTTTTTGTAATGTTGTTGCTGTCAAATTCGATATCTCGTCCTGGTGTTTTCTGGTCGGAAACGAAGTCCCTGTTAACAAAAGATAACTGGTATTGCAGGTAATGTGATAATTTTATTAAATTTATATACAACTACATTAAAATTATGTAATAGCTCTGTTATTGGGAAAAAACTAATACTTTTTTCAATATTTGTTTTAGATTTGGATCTTCAACAAGAAGAACTTGAAAATATCTGTCTATCTGAAATTGAAAAGTTGCTACTTACCAATGGGAGTACAGTGAGAAATTTGATATGCCAAGTGTTCCGGACAATTATGTTTCATCGTCGAACAATCGATTGATAATGAAAGAATTATCGTATGACAAACTAGCTCTTCAAAGGGAACATGATGGTTATGTAAAGTGTTTAACTGCCGAACAGGAAAGGATATATAAAATTGTTATGGAAGCGATTGAAAAAGGTGATGGAGGTGTGTTTTTTGTATATGGTTATGGTGGAACTGGAAAGACGTTTCTTTGGAAGACATTCTCAGCTGCATTACGATCAAAAGGTGAAGTTATATTGAATGTTGCATCCAGTGGAATTGTTTCAGTTTTGCTGGATGGTGGTAGAACTGCTCATTCATGGATGGATGGTGCATGCGTCTGTCGACTTCGTCTTGTATCGAGTCTTGTATATATTTAGATAGATCAGGGCACGTTATACGAGAAATATGTCAAATTTAGGGTGTATGACAGTTTCAAACGAAATTAGAAAGGTATTTCCTTTTGAAATGACTCATGTCATTTCAAGCGAAATTAACTCTCTAATTCCGCTTGAAACTTAATTCCGCTTGAGAGTAATTTCGCTTGACACATGTTCAAGCGAAATTATATCCCCTATATATACCTTGTTCCTGATTCAGTTTGAAGGGGTCTTGAACTTTCCGGTCAGAGCAACGAAGTGCTGCCGAAGTGTCGTCTCGCTGTAAAACGTCATTATATCAATAAAATCGACAGTTAAAGTGATATTCTAGCTGAATTGACCTCGATACATCTGTTTCCGCCTTTCGTATTGAGAAAAACTCTTCTGATTGACTCGTTTGGGTCTGAAAACGATCCTACAAGTGTATCAGAGCTCAGGAAGAAGAGTTCTTACCAATTCAGCTGCAAATTCTGATTTCTACACCTTCTTTTTCAAACTAAACTTGTTTTCATGGTCAAAATGTCTTGATTTTCATACATCGTGTGCGTATTAGTGTTTTAACAAAGCCTTGAAAGTTTCAGGCCTCAAATCGATCTAACACTGGTAAATTTCATAATTCCGTTTCAAAATCAATGCGAGATTGATGACATCAGCAGCTCTTCAAACGGAATTAGCTCATAATTCCGCTTGAAACCGGTAATTTCGTTTGAGATTTGGATAATTCCGCTTGAAAGTTCAAACAGAATCAGTGTTTCCGCTTCAAGGTGTAATTTGGCTTGAGTTGTCTCGTTTGAAAGAGCTAATTCCGCTTTAAAGACATAATTCCGTTTGAGTGGTCCAAGCGAAATTAGGGTAATTTCGCTTCAAGGGTTATATCATTTGAACTGTGTAATTTCGCTTGAAGTTTGTAATTTCGTTTGAACAGAACAGTTTTGTGAAATTTGAAAAATCGAAACATGGAAGAGGAATTTTACAACGCATTCGCTACCCCGGTTACCCCAATTACTCTTGCACATAACACAATGCTGGAAAATGAAATGGGGACTATGCAAAAACCACCTAAGCTTATGAACATCGAGGAGTATAAGGGTTTGGAAGGACGTTTTGAGAACTGGGTACAAGCAAATTATCTGGATGCTTGGGAATGTGTCGAGACGAAATACGTTAGACCGATGAATGATGACGAAGAGATTATTGCGATTAAAAATCTGAGTGCTGAAAATTGAAAGAAATACAAAGATGAGAAAATGATGCTAAGTCTACTACAACAAGCTGTGAAAGAAGATATCTTGGTTTTATTGCAACACAATGGAACTTCTTATTCAATCTGGAAAGCATTAAGATCGAAATTTCATGGAAGCCAAGAAATGGTTAAAAACAAGAAATCACTTTTGAAAAAGGAATTTGATCTGTTTCGTGGGTTGAAAAATGAAAGCACAAAGCAAATTATTGAAAGATACTGCAATTTGTTAGCCAACATGAAGAGATTAAGCATCGATAAAGATAATAAAGAGTTAATTGAAAAATCATCTGATGCGTTTCCATATGAGACTTGGGGCACATATCTCGTGATGTTGAGGAACAAGAAAGGTTTTAGCAATCTAACATTGAGCAAATTCATTGAAAAGATTGAGGCTCAGGAGATGGAACAGAGAAAGATTTCAAGAATGAAAGATTTCGATGGTGAACAAGACATTAGTCTCTATTACAAAGGTGGTGTCAGTGATAAATCCACCAACATGTCACCAAAAATCGAAACTGCTTTCAATGCAAAAGGTTCATCTGGAAGTTCACCCAAAGGATCAAACAGCAACACAATTTTTACATCATATCCATCATTTGATCCGAACATTTCAGCAACAAAGAATGGAAAGAAGCTACAATGCAACATTGTACTGAATCTGGAGAATGATGAGGACTATTCAGCAGAAGTTGCTAAGAGTCACATGTCTTTGTTGGGAACAATGTTGGAATCCTATGGTAGTTTTGTTGCAGGTCGGATCGGGAATCCTATGTTCACAAAAGAGGATTACGATCAAATAGATGCTGAAGAGATGGAATTAATGGACATAAAGTGGTGTTTGGCAAGTGTGTTAAGACGAGCTGAGAAATTTAAGCAGATCACAGGAAAAGATGATTTACGTGAAGCTAATGTTTCTACTTTAGGTTTTGATAAATCTAAAGTCACTTGTTTTCGTTGCAGGGAAAAAGGACACTTCAAGAGGGAGTGCAAAAACCACGAAGCAAGTGGAGCTCAAAATCCGTTCAACAACAACAATGATTACTACCGGAAGGCCATCTATCATCAAGTTGCACAACAACAACAAGAACCACAAGTGGCACATGGAAGAAAAGTGATTGAAGAGTCTTCAAAGAGAGCTTGTATGGTGAATTAGGATGACAAAGAGTCAACAAAAGGTTTCACCTGGGACAAATATATTTCAGCTGATAACAAAGCATGCCTGATAAACCAAGATGATGAAAAATTACCAGAAGGGTTTAACTAGGAAGGTTTCAGTTGGGATGATTATGATCCTAACAAAACTTCAAGTCACAAAGCCTTTGTTGCTCGAGTTGAAGAAGATAGTGATGATGATATAGAGTATTATGCAAAACGAATGGCAGATTATTTTAAAATGCTGGCAGAAAGTGATAGTGAAGATGAAAAAGCTAAAAAGAAAAAGAAAAAGGTAAAAACTCCTGTCAGCAGTGATGATGAGGAAGTTCCAGTGATCAAGAAAAAGGTAAAGGAAGTTCCAAAGTTCAAAGTTGATGAAGAAGTTGATGCAAAGAAGAGTCTGGTGATTTGTGAAAATTGTAAAGCTGTAAAGAAGCAGAACAGCACATTGATTAACAACATGAACAGGCTGAAAGAATTTTATGATGTTCTGAACAAGGCCATGAATCAATACAATCAATCAAGTGAAGAACAAGCTACAGCCATGAAGACACTTCAGGGAGCTTTCATGATAAAGCAGAAAGTTGTGAACAATTACATTGAGAAGTGTGCTGTGCTTGAACAAAAACTTGAAACACAAAGAATTGAAACTGAAAGAGTTAATCGTTTGTTGAAAAGTTACTCATGTACTTCTTATATCATTGACAGGATTTATCCAACTGTTGAGGGCATGAAGGCATTTGAAGATGATGAAGTAACTGAAGAACAAAAAGCTTCTGAAGAAAAGACTCCTGAAAAGAAGAAAGAAAAGAAGAAGAATACTAAAGAGAATGATTCTGGTAAGAAACAAGGTTTCAGTTACAACAAGTGTCCACCCCCGCTTGAAAATGGATATTCTCTGAGAAATCCAAATTCAGAAAGAGTCGAAAAGGCAACAAATTTACAGTGGGAGTCGGAGTCTTCAGTTAATTTGCCAGAAAATATTGATGTGACGTTTACATCATCTGACACTGATCATGAGTCCGAGTTAAAACAGAAAGTGGTCGATCAGGTGTTGGATAAAGATGAATCCGAGGAGTCAAAGTCGGAGTCTATGTCAGAGTCAAAGTCTGAGTCCAGCACTCCGAGTCAAACCGTTAAACAGGGCAAAAGAGTTTACAATAAAGAATTCCTTCTATCAAAATCTAATTTGAATGACGAAACATTCAAAGTTGCATATACATTGAATGATTCAGACAAATTATATTCTGATGAGGAATTTCCAATAAGAGGTGTTAAACCTGACATGATAAAAAAGGTTTTCAAACTTACAGAAATTAATATTTCTGAAATAAAAGATGTAAATCTTAATGATAAACCTAAAAAATACACCTCAAGAGTTCAACAAAGAGAAAACAAGAAAAAGGGTTACAGTTCTGGTTCTGGTTATGGTTATCGAAAGAAACCAAACCATAACGGTAATTTCAAAAAGAAAGGTCTTGGTTTTATTCCACCAGAAAATCATAAAAATGAAAAATATGTTCGAGATTTTAAATCAAAAATGATATTTGTTTCAGGTATATCATCTGAAGAAGAGAAAGAAAATCTATTCAGAAACCAGTCAAACAAAGAATTCCTTGCAAAGAAGCAAGAAGAGATGAAGACTGCTGATCAGATGAAAGAAACGAGAACATGTTTCCAATGCAACACTGTTGGTCATATTGCCAAAAAAATGTTCCAAGGCAATAAAATCAAAACAGGGAGTTTCTCGTAAAATGAAAGATAAAGAAGTTGTGTTTGAACCACCAATTGATAGAAGAAAACTTTTCAAAAATTCAACCTTTGAGATTGGTGAATGTTCAAATCGGTTTTACAAGAAAAGGGAAAATCTTGATAACCAAAAATGGGTTGTTAAGAAATCAAAGGATAATTCTAGCAATGATTCTGATTCGTCAAAATCAGAGGTGTTATCTTCTGGCGATGAATCTGATTCCACAAAGTCAGATGAGCCACAAGTTGAATCAAAAAGTGAAAAATCAGTACCAACTGTGGATGATGTGAATTTTCCACCACTTCGGGCTGAAAATTTTAAGAAGAAAATTGGTAAAGTTGAGATTTCAAATCAATTCTTCTCTGAAAAGAAAGAATTTGATATTGAAAAGGCCTTTAACTCCACAGTTCATAACATTTTTGAAAAAATGGTTGACAGGAAGGTCAAAGGAGTTAAGGAATTTTACGAGAAGAAAACAAAGAAGCAAGGTAAAGTATCATCCCTGGTTTGTGACTGGGATGGTACCTATTACGAACAGTAAAATCCTTGACTTACCGGAGCTCCCAAGTTGGTAATCGCGGAGCATGAATCGGCATCATTCTTATATTGTTTGAAAAATTGAAAATTGGTCACTAGTATGACTTGCCGGAACTCCCAGGTTGGTAAGTGAGGAGTAGGTATCGGCATCTAGAGAATTCAACCTACATGTGGTATTGGTTGGTAAGCCATGTAGTTGAAAAAGAGTTTGTGATACAAGTGGTAAAATCAAAGTCATTAGATTGAACTTGATTGGACCATTCTTACAAGTGGTAATTAATCTTCAAGATTAATCAGGGACATTAATTTGTACTTGATTTATTTTTCTTACAAGTGGTATTTTGAAAAACAATATGATGAACCCCTAACCTACAAATGGTAAAATCAATCAACAAAACTAATTTTTCAGAAAAACCATTGTGATTAAAACAAACTTAAGTGTTTTGAAATCAAATGGGAAAATAGTTTGTTGTGAAGAGGAGTTCTGATTGTTTATGCCAAATGGATGGCGATTTGAAGTAATTCGATATCAGTTGTCAAATTACTTGTATAGTTTGTTTTCAAATTTCCTTTAAATGTGTTTGCATTTTAGGGGGAGTAAGAAATTTCTGAAAATCCAAAAACATTTGAAAATTTGAAAATGTCAAAAACATGATAAAAATCAAAAACGAGTTTTGTTGTATAAAAGAGGAAATGATAGTACATCAGTGGACGATCACAGCATGCTAAAGAATTGGAAAGTCAAAAATATGTGATAAACAGTCTCACTGATGTGTCGGTAGGTTTTTGCACATTTAGTAGATTGTGACGAGATATAAACCTAAATTCAAACTTGCTTATATCGTGGGGAAACATCTCTCGGATATATGGGTAACCCCCGAAATCTTGTTTGAAAGGTCCCTCTTTCTGAGATACTAGGTCTTTATGCTCAGTGATATCTGGGGTATTATCCCGGGACTTCTGATTTTGCGGAAGCAATGGCCTAGTCCCCGGAGAATACTTTACGCTTGCTTGAAATATAGCCTACCCTCAGCATAAAAATAATGAAACATTGAAAAAATATGTAAATCATGTGCTGTTGTAAAAAAGATCATCTAAAGGGGACACACCAAAAGTCGAGCCGTCATCTCTCTGCTGAACGGAAGTTCTGACCTGAGCTCTCACGGTTCTCGCAATATAACCCTTTACTGATATCATCTGTGGTATACTCACCTGTAAGACTGAATATTGGGATCTGGATATGGGAGTATATTCTGAGGTGGGACACGCGATTAAGTTTATGTTCTTAAAACATTAATCTCGTATCTCGAAACAGTTGAACTTTGTGTGAGAATTTAAGTGGACCAGTATACTGACAATCTAAGTGAATCGTTTAGAGCTTAAAATGTTTAAAGCTTAACGGTGTTGGTGATTTGTCTCAAAAACTGATATGATCCTCTTACACAAACTCACAAAAATATTGTATGTAAATATTTCTCTACTGTATTTCTTTTTACATTCAAAAATCCAAAAAGAGTTTAGTGAGTTTTAGCATAAATTTTGAAAAATTCAAAAAGATTTTCGACAACTGATGTTGGAAAGCTGATTTTCAAAATTCCAAGTGCTGAATATGATGACAATTAGGGTTGGGAGAGTATTTGTTTTGAAAAGAGAAACGTTATTCCTGCAAGTGGTTCATCAAAGTTTAAAATTGTAAAATTATTGTTTGAATATCTTATCCATAAGTGATTCATCAGAGTGTGAGATTGATTTTACAAGCGGTCATCAGAAAATTTATTATTGGGTAGAGTTTTTGTGCAGGATAGAGCCAGGAATCGATTCTGAACCTGTAGAAAGTGTGAGTCAGGTTACGATTCTGGAACTGCTGATGTTGATGAACTTAAGGATTCAAGAGATCTGATCAAGAGAATTAGAAAGCTTGAGAGCCAGGCTCAGATCCTGGAGATTATCAACATTCGAGGAAAGAGATGAGAAGAGATAGATTGAGGATGCTTTACAGTGTCAAGATACTTCAAAGAGTTCAAGAGGACTGATAAAGACTGAAGATGCGAAGACTCGACACTTTAAGACTCGTCAACATTCGAGGGGGAGTCTGTTGGTGCATGCGTCTGTCGACTTCGTCTTGTATCGAGTCTTGTATGTATTTAGATAGATCAGGGCACGTTATACTAGAAATATGTCAAATTTAGGGTGTGTGACAGTTTCAAACGAAAATAGAAAGGTATTTCCGTTTGAAATGACTCATGTCATTTCAAGCGAAATTAACTCTCTAATTCCGCTTGAAACTTAATTCTACTTGAGAGTAATTTCGCTTGAGACATGTTCAAGCGAAATTACATCCCCTATATATACCTTGTGCCTGATTCAGTTTGAAGGGGTCTTGAACTTTCCGGTCAGAGCAACGAAGTGCTGCCGAAGTGTCGTCTCGCTGTAAAACGTCATTATATCAATAAAATCGACAGTTAAAGTGATATTCTAGCTGAATTGACCTCGATACATCTGTTTCCGCCTTTCGTATTGAGAAAAACTCTTCTGATTGACTCGTTCGGGTCTGAAAACGATCCTACAAATTCCAATCAACATTAATGAGAATTCAATATGTTCGATAGAGCCTAATACTGAGTTAGATGATTTAATTAAAAGAGCAACATTGATTATTTGGGATGAAGCACCTATGACTCACAAGCATTGTTTCGAGTCACTTGATAGAACAATGAGAGACATATCACGTTCCACTCAACCGAACATGCAATCCAAGCCGTTTGGGGGAAAGGTAATTCTATTTGGTGGTGCTTTTAGACAAATTCTTCCGGTCATCCCTAAAGGTACCAGAACAATGATAGTCAATGCTTCTTTGAATTATTCTTATATATGGCGGCACTGTCAAGTACTAAAGCTAACTGAGAATATGAGATTAAGAGTTGGTTGTCAGGAAACAGATTTGAAAGAAATAAAGGAATTTGGAGAATGGATTTTAAAGCTTGGTGATGGTCTGCTTGGTGAAGAAAATGATGGTGAGATTGATATTGAAATACCAGATGATTTACTTATTCATGACCAAGTCAATCCTATTTCTTCTCTCATTTCATTTATATATCCGGACATGAATAAGTTTTTGTGGGATTTAACGTATTTCCAACAAAGAGCGATTTCCAACTAATGAAGTAGTGGATTCAATAAATAAAGAGTTGTTAGAGAGTCTGCCTGGTGAAGAAAAGGTTTATTTTAGTTCAGATAGTTTATGCCAATCGGATGAAGAATCAGAGCTT
>JARYGA010055675.1:0-48193 GCA_030545235.1 Helianthus tuberosus
TCCATATGTAATAGAATCATTATAGCTTCTGATGAAACAGAGAACCAAAATTATTCTAGCATTGCAGATTGTTGGTGGAGAAAAACGGGAAGACCTGTAATGGTTAAATACAATTGTCTGGTTATTTTTAATTTATTAGTAATCTTTATCTAAAGAATATTTCAAACCAGTAGAATGTTGTCATGTGTCAAATAAGATAAATCAAAGATAATCAATTTTTTTATCTTTTATATTAAAAAATACAAATTTTAACAAACTTGGTTTTTAATAAAATTTATACCAGGTTGTTAAAAAAAAACTAAACAAGTCCGTATTTTTAGTTTTAAAGAAAAAAATAATATTAAAAGTTATTAAAAAACTAATTTATAATTGAAATGAATATTTAGGAAAGAAAAAAGAAAATATAAATAGAACAAATGAAAACGTGACATGTGGCTGGAATTATGGTTGCAACCTAAGTGTTTATTTATTTATTTATTTTTTTTACGGCTGATTTTATTAGAAACCACAAAAAACTAGCAAGATGCTAGAAAGAGAAATACAATTTAGAATACATTAAAATTACATCAGTTCTGCCAATCTAGTGTATTCATCTTCGCTCTATTTTTTATCAAAAGAAAACTTTTGGTTTTAATCTCCGCCCAGAGTCGTGGGACATCAACACGCCTGCTCAATTTAACTTTTCTTTTTATTGATTATGGCTACCCGACCCTTCTCAAAAGTCACCGATGGCAACCGACCATGTTAACTATGATTATGCCTATGATTTATTTATACTTTTTATATATACATACTCATAATCATAAACTTGAATGTTTTTAAAAATTGCGTATATGAAACTTGAAATTGAAATATGGTAATGATTTAGATATGGTAATGATTGTGAAATTATTATAGATTAATATTTTGATTGAATATAATTCGTAATTCAATTCTTAAGTAATTTGAATTGACTATATAGTTTCCTAGATTAGATTAATATCTTAAATTTGAATTTTCGTTCTAAATCAAGATATTTATAAATTTTCCGAAATTGAAAATGGAAATTGAAAAATGGTAATGATTGTAATTTTATTTAAAATAATAGATTGACTGAATATACTTCACAATACAGCTAATAAAATGATTGTACAAATTTTTACTGGTTTATATATTTAAGGGAAAAATAATTACCAAAAATAATATATTAGCATAAATACCATTTTCGAAATACA
Source organism: Helianthus tuberosus (assembly GCA_030545235.1). Taxonomy (NCBI): domain Eukaryota; kingdom Viridiplantae; phylum Streptophyta; class Magnoliopsida; order Asterales; family Asteraceae; genus Helianthus; species Helianthus tuberosus. The sequence goes on from JARYGA010055675.1 coordinate 1,215, forward strand.
TTTTCATTCACAACTTCGTTTCTTCATTCTAAGAAACATCATCATTCACTCATCCAAAATGTATGAGTTTTATTTGAGTTTCAATAGTTATTTCATATTGGTTTCTATGTAGTATTTTAAATGTTCTTTTTGTTTATCTTATTTTATATGTCCATTCAATTCTTTCATTTTTGCATGCTATGTAGAATGGAACAACCAGCCATCACGTTGCTGAAAAATTTGAATCTCAACCAGGTTGACTATACCATCAAAGTTCGCATTGTCAGACTATGGACTCGAGCAGCCTTCAATGATCCTCGAAAGGTTTATTGCATTGATATGATTTTAATGGACGAAGAAGTAAGTGTACATAAAATTGTTTATAATGATACTTCATATACATATTTTTTACGTTCTTTTTTTGGATTAATTTGTTGTACTTATTGTATATATTAGGGGACGAAAATTCAAGCCTTTGTGTTAGCGAAGACTGCAAGAGAGTATGAACATTTGTTGAAGGAGAAGCAATGTTTGTTCATCCGTAATCCTTCATTAGGCGATAATCGACAGAAAGTGAAGTATGTTCATATTCCGACGAAGATTAATCTTAACAGCAACGCAATAGTTTCGGTTTGTGATGAACCTGTTGGTACTGAGTGGGGATTCGACTTTTCTCCTTTTAGTTCTGTTGTTGAAGACCCGACTGACGACAACAAGTCCTTTAAAAGTCCTATTGGTATATTGACTTTTTTTTAATATATAATACCGATATGTAATTTATATGATGTTATAAATAATTTTATGTTAATATTGTTTTATTTGTAGACGTAATTGGTTTTGTCGTTAAGAGTTTTCCTTATGATCTAAAAGAGGATACCAAAGACGGGAAACAAGAAAAGAAGCTAACATTCATGCTTCAGGATTTAGAGTTTGTTAATCCTTTTTCTGTCTACTAACTATATGTAACTCAATCACTCCTATTCTAATTTTTTTGTTTTTGTTATTATTTTTCATAGAGGGAAGCAAATATATGTTACTCTTTGGGATGCTTATGCTGAACAGATATTGGATTTTGAAAGGGACAATCAAGATGAAAAAAATGTCGTTGTAGTTGTTCAATTCGGAAAATACAGGTTTTGGGGAGGTATACTCCTACATTTTCATAAAATATTTTTTTAATTACACAATTTGTTGTTAACAATTGTCCATCTAAATTAATTTGAGAATTTTGTGTACACTAATAGGGTATCTTTATGTCTCAAATCTCTACACTGTCACTCGCGTGTTGATCAACGCTGAAATTGATGACATATTAACTTTTAGGAAGAGGTATGTTTTAACATCCCCATATCCCTACTTTTTGACGGACTTCACAAATAACGTTGAATTTAATGTTTTGTTAGGTTCCTTTCAAACATTACCCCTGAAACGTCTTCCACCTTTTCTGGATTGAGTTCCTCCAGAATAAAGGATCCTACTGAAGAGTATCTTTCAGATTTTCAGTTCAGTACTATTGGAGCTTTAAATCAAATTTCCGAGGTACTAAAAGTCTAAGTTTTACCATGTTTCTTTACTTGACATATCATTAATACGTCATTTGTAATATCTTTTGTACAGAAAAAGTTTGTAATTATTGTCGGAACTATAAAGAGTTTTGCTTCCGAGGAATCTTGGTTTTACAATGCTTGCAGAAATTGTAATCGAGCGGTAACCACAAAAACAATTTCAAAAGAAAAGCAAGATGGTTCCGATGGTTTTGAAGATATTGTGGTTCTGGAGTGTAAGGACGATGGCTGTAACAGTAAGACTGTTTACTCCATTCCGAGGTAATATTACTTTAGAGATCAATTGATTTTTTACATGTTTATGCGTTACATTATTGTTGTATAACATTTAATTAACGTGTTTCAGGATCAGGGTTCCGATACGGGTTCAGGATTGTACAGGGATTTTGACGCTCACCTTATTTGAGCGTGAGGTGCTTAAGCTGTTGAAGGTTAACGCCAGTCAGCTGTTGGATAAGAACCTTGATGTACGTTATATTTTGTTGTTTTGTTTTACAGCTGTCGATTATTATTAGTTACTTATCATTACATTGCTTTTTGACAAAATTATTATTTTTTGTATATCACTCGCCAGTTAGCTAACGAAGGGAATTTTCCGCCTGAACTCAATGCTCTACTCAACAGGAAGTTTGCATTCAAGATATCCATCGGTTCTTTTAACATAAAAAACAAATCGGATGGTTACTCTGTTTCAAAATTAACAGACAATCCAACTGTGATTGCCGAACTAGATAAAATTTTTGATGTCATTCAGGTACTTGAAAACCTATGCACTGCTGTTTTGTTATATTTTATATAACTCTAACCAATTATATAACTATTATATTTCATATTTCAGCCTGTTGACGAGGAGCGTGTGAATGTTGTTAGCTCTGACATCAAAGCAGCAGATGAGGTCCCCGTTAATGTGTGTAATTTCTATCTGGTAGTTAATTAAAAATCCTTTGCTTTTTTTTGTCTTTGAATCGTTATTTGTTTTCCCTTTTTTAAGGATTCTGTCTCAAGTACCAAAGCCGATGAGACACCTGTTTCAAATTTTACTAAAGGCATGTTTAAAACACCCGATGAAGATGTCAACGGTACCTCAATTCGTGTCATGGAAAACGAACTGAAGCGGAATTTGGACAGCATCTACGATGCTGATGTGATGTCTTCGCAGTCGTCTACAAAACCCCGTAAAGCTGGCAAGGAGGTTGTGGATGATGATGGTGTCACAGTGGGATTACTGATTCCCAAGGTTGAGAAGTAGTTTGTGGCAACTAAGAATGTTTTGAACATCTCATTGGTTTTTATTTATTCGTGGAGTGTTTGTTTGTTTTTTCGTAAAACCTATTAATGGTTCCCGTGTTAGAACTTTTGTGTTTTTATCCTTTTGTGTGGTTGCAAGTATATTAATAAGAGATGTTCCTTTTGCATTTTCGAATGTATGTCATTGGTTGTGTTGATAACATTTTCCAAGAATTATTGCTTTGTTATGCTATTGTATGTTTTTTTTAAAGTATGTCTTTTCTAAATGAAGGAAACGGCAGAAGTGGAATCCGTTGATTTGTTTTCTGACTTGAAAAAAGATGGTGTTTGGTATTCTATTATCTTTGTTAGTTTTGAATTTGTATGGCATGACAAAGACTTAGACAGATTGATTGTTGTGCTACTCGACCAACAGGTAACTTCATAATATGTTTACTAAAGTTTCGACTTATATGTTACTTTTAACTTTAATTTATTGAAATTCCTTTTACATGACTTTGTTTAGAGGCAGAAGATTGCAGCAATTGTGCCTATCAAGTGTTCTAACTTATACCCATTTAGTAAGATGGTTGGTGGTGTATATTCTCTGTCCCAATTCAAAATCGAAAATCTCATGTATCATGAATATCCAAGATATGAAGGCTACATCATTGTCTCAACAAACAAAAAGATCATATTTAATGAATTTTCAAAACTAACACCTTTTTTAGTTGATCCTCCTAAAGGTTTTGTTTTGTACCCGTTGACACCATGCATTAAAACATTAGCTCATGACAGAAGACGTGAAAAGTATATTGTTGGTAAGTTTAATTTATTTTAACCTTGATTGCTTACATGTTATTGTTTAAAGTTTAATTATATTTGTTATCTATTAGTTATTATAATATATTTTTTCATTTATTTGAATAATTATGTTAATAGTTGTACCTTTTGTAGATGTTGTTGGAAGAATAATATGTGGCGAAAGAGACAAAAAGAAACATATGTTTAGGTTATTCCTACAAGATTTCACGTAAGTCAACTCTTTTGGTGACTACACATTATCTAAAACTTACTATTTAACAATAAATTAAAATCTAACAGAGGACATGTTATTGAAATGGAATTGTATGACATGAGAGGATTGGGATATGTTACAACTCGAATGAATATAGAAAAAAAGTCTATAATATACGTTGCTCGGGTCAAGTTGGTTTACTGCAACACCAGTAAGTTTTTTAGTTTGTTTTACTTTGTTTCATAACATTTAAGTTTACACAATTATTTGTTTAAATTTCTATAATATAATTTCCAGGAAACATTTTGAGATCAACGGATTTGACTAACATCATTTTTTCGCCTAAAATTCCGGAAGCACATCTTATTGGTTTTAATATTCGATCATCTATTCCATGCGATTGTATTGTAAAATGACCCGTTCATTGTTTCATGTTACATGGCATTCTTTTACTTATTTATATATACTTTTTAAAGCTTTCAATGAAATGTTAAAATGCAATGTTATTTGATGTTATGATTTACATATTTTTTATCTACATCTACATTGGATATATATGATATTAGTTGTTCCATATATTTGAACTGTATTGGACTTTTAGAAAATTAACATACATTCTTTCCTTCCCACGTTTTTTAAAAAAAAAATAATTTTTTTACGATTTACAATACACGTTTTATAACATTTTAACATTTGTTTTGTAATATTGATGATATGATCAATATACGTCAATTGATTATTGTAATTCATAACATACCAAAAATACAAAAACTATACTTAGAAAGCGTGAAAATATAGGTAATTTTAAATTTGGAATAACTAATCAACCATAAATCAAGATAATCTGTTGCAATTTAACTTGATATGGTATTAAATTGATTCCAAAAATATGTAAACCACTATTTATATTGAACGAAGACTCTTATTTCTTCTCATTTGTAAGCTTCGTGTTTGTTGGTTTACTTAATGGTTATACATTTAACGATTGGATCTTCTTCTTCTTCTTCTTATTGCAGTAACCTTAATCACATTTCCGGTGATGTCAAAAAGATCGAAAAATGAAAATTTGTCTTCTTCATTAAAAGATGTACAAAATGAGAACATTGCAAACCGTAAGTGCCATTTCATTGATTTATCAAAATAAAGTATAAATTTAGAGATCATGTTAGTTAATTTTTCATCTACCATTTTACAGTTACACTCATGTCGAAAAGGTCAAAGATTGAGTCTTCGTCTTTCGGCAAGCAACCTTGCAATACAAACAATTCAAGTGGTAGCATTTTGATTATATTTCAGTTTATTGATTATTAGGTAGACACATTGCTCAAACCATTGACATATACTACTTTTTGTATGCTTTTATTATTGATGTTGCAGGTTGCATATCAAGGATTCCATTTTCAGACATAACTAATGGTATACATATAATCCACACATATATGCATAATCCTTTAACATGCTGTTATAGTAGTTTGCTTTTTATTTATACGTTCTAAATTGTAATTTTAATTTTTTTTAGTTCGCAATCCTGATACCAATAAGGAAGCGAAAGAGAGGCGAAGACAACGAAAAATCTTTTTGGATTCTCGGAAATATCAGTCTCTACGAAGACATTCTAACGCTCTCAGGAATGTATCTTCAGGTAATAGTTGTAAACAAAAACTAACTCTGAAAGGAACGTACTTTCATGTAATAGTTTTAAAGTTAGATGAATTCAAAAAAATAATGTGACCACGATTGCGTCCTAAACATTTAAATATCTAAACCTTTTGTCCGTAATAACTTATAATCGTATATTGATGTTGTAATTGGTAGATGACCATTAAAATTAAAGTAGCATTCAAACAGGATACATATACCAAAATATTTAAACATGTAACATAAGCCAAAATATTATAAAGTAGTTTTCCAAAAGGTAACATAAACCAAAATACTTAAACAGGTTCCACAAACACCATTGCTACATACTTATCTACTTATTGCCAAAACCGTTTGTTAGCCAAAATTACCATATAAAATGGTTGAACGGTTTTGATCTATGTACTAACCCCATTATTCTTCGATTACGTCCCTAACAAAGAGTGTAGGCATATCCTGATACCACTCTAAAACGCAAAGATAACCCTCCTTGATGTTGTTTTCACGAACCCATGCTGGCCATCCCAATACACTGAACCTGTTTTTCTTTTTTCCTCTTTTTGGTTCAGCCGTGACGTTCAAATTGGTTTCCACACCACGCCTATTTTTAATGGTCACCTTTCCGCAGCGATCGATTCCCATGGCTTTTGCGACTTTTACCGGTATCCGCTAAAAATGCCAAAAAAGTATTCAGACTGTAATGATAAAGAGACTAATGACACCATAGAACAACAACAGTTAACTTACTATACAAATAATCTAACTAAATACTTATAAAACGTGAACAAGAGGAGGGCATGAAAATGATATTTGGTTCTGGTGCGTTCCAGTCAATTTCTTCCGAAGTGAAAGATTCGTCTGAGTCCGAATCTGTTACCAGTATCACTTCCTTTTCTTTCTTTTGTTTCTTTCGCTCATTTGAAGAACGCGCCATTGACTACATATAATTATTTGGGTAAATACTAGATGTTGATTATCATAGAACATGTCGATTTAGGAAAAATCCCCAAATTTAGTAACATTTGTGTGTAACACTTATGAGAAACTGTTATACATATCAACAACAATCCTGACCAAAAAACCTAAAACAAACAATAATAGATGTGCACAAAAGAACCAATCAATAATAATAATAATAATGCCCCAACGATGAACATATTCAGATCGAAACCCTAAACCGACCTGACCGATAAAACAAACAATACAAAACCAATAACTGGAACAATAACAGCAGATCAAGATCAGAAAACATGTAATTTCGTTCAGACCAAACGCAAATCTATATAATTTGATGAAACGACGAAGAGGATGTCGTTAAATACTAGATGTTGTCTATCACATAACATGTCGATTTATGAAAAATCCCCAAATTTAGATCGCAAATCTCTAACACTGATGCAATTAAAGATCTAGGTTATGTGAGAACATCAGTTTGAATCGTACCTGTTGGTGATTTCTGTATCTATGCTGATAATGTGATAGCCGAACAACTGAACCAGTTTGTATGCGTATGAAGTTAGCTATATTATATAGGGGCAATATAGAAAGAGATAAGAATCACTGTATATGTATAGATATCTGATATGACTATTAGATGAAGAAACCCAATTGTTACTTTATTTGATTTACAAAAGTAATCCCTATATTTACTTAATTTTTGTACACTTATATATATATACTATAAAAACAATTTGTTTACTTAATGTAATTAAATTATACATATAAAACCGGTTGATTTATTACAAAAAAATAATAATTACAACATATTATTTTTTTAAAAAAATGAAACAATGAATTTATAGTTCTATATTGATTCACTATACATTATAAATGTTACTTATAAATATGTAAGTTAAGAACTTACAAATCATTTTCACTGCTGGAAAGAAAGAAACGTATCACTTCTGGTCCATTCCCATTCCATTTTTTATGTCGTCGTTCAAACTACTGCAGATTGTAATATGCTACCAAACTGCAATACAACTTCCTTTCTGTTACTCCTTTGTCAAATAACATGCCATTGTATTACACATTACAGTTTCCTATTTTCGAATACTTTATTTGTAATTATACATCAAATTGTATTTATACACATGTATTGTATTTATACTCACGTATTTCCTATTATCTCAGATGTCCAGCATCGAACACCATTGGGCAACATTTCAAACGGTATTATTTAACTTTTTATCTTAACAATATTTACATTTTCAAATTAAACTGTATCATTAATATTTCATGTAGCTTATATGTGTTTTATATTTAATGATTGTCTGTAAGTTTTCATCCCTAAACTTACTCAAGATGAGAGTAAGGAGAGGCGTAAACTTAGAAAATTATACATCGATGGTAAACGTTATATAATGCAAAAAGGTACATCACAATCAATAGATGTTATAACATCTACTTCTGGTTCATCATCCATTCCGCATGACATGGTCAATGTTACAACAGAGGCGTCCATTGAATATGGAGGTAAAACTTTAATAAATGTTTAAAGTAGGATAGTATTTTTAACAAAAATTTTATTTATTAATTGGATTATGTTTATATGTTAATTATGTGTTTTTTATTATAATATTACAGTTTTTGACCCGAGACTTCTTCAAAATGACTGCAAAGAGAGACGGAGGTTAAGGAAATTATATTTGGACAGTAAAAGATCTACAAGTCTACAACAACGAAAATTATACCCTTCAAATACTTTATCATCTTCTACTGATTTAAGATTGATATCTTTCAACAAGCACAATGTTACTCCTACAACGTCGGTTGTACCTACAAGTAAAAATTATATTTACCGAATAATCCAAATTTAATTTCAAATACAGTATATATGTTTTAAAAAGTTAATAAGTTGGAGTATATTATGTTATTTAGGTAATGTTAGTTGTCTTACAAACAACTTGACTACTCCAATAAACATTCGTCGTTTTTCTCTATCTTCAAACATCACAAATTCTAGCAACACATCTACTATTCTCGAAAGTTCTTCTTTACAGAGGATGTCGCCAGGAAAACATAAGTTATTAAGTAAATCACGAGTTACATCTCCTATACCAATGATTGACTTGACGACAGAGGAAACTACAGATGAGGCAATTTACAAAGGTGTTTCAACAGGTATAATCACAATTACTTTATTTATTGAATTAACTAAATAGTATATATTATTTTTATACAAACACATACTTCGTAAAGTAATATTATTTTTTTCTTCAACTAACTTTACAGATTATTTCGATCATGGTGACCAATGTATTACTTGTGAAGTATGCAATGCTAAATTATGGGATGCTGAAAAAGGAAGGGGAAGAAAAGAGAAAGGAAGAATATGCTATTTCTTATGTTGTGGTTATGGCAAAGTAGAGCTACCAGATTATAAAGATGCTGTCCCAAGTTATAAGAAACTTTTTATGTATAAGGATAAAGAAAGCAAACATTTTTTGAATAATATTCGACGGTATAACTCCATGTTTGCTTTCACGTCAATGGGTGGTAAGGTTGATCCCACTGTTAACAGAGGTAATGGACCATTCTGCTACAGAATTAGTGGAGAGAACTACCACAGCACTGGAAGCCTGCTTCCGGAAGACGGAGATCAACCAAAATTTTGCCAGCTCTACATTTTCGATACTGAAAACGAAGTTTCCAACAGACAATCCGTTTTTAGGTAATTATAATAAACTATAAATTTTTTTCCCATCAAAGCTTTCTATAGTATTTTTTTTATTAATATTTATGTTTTTTGACACTCCGCTATTTTTTAAGCAGTCGTTCCAAGGATTCATCTTCCTCAAGTGTGGCTGAACTTGATAGTAAACTGATTGAACATATAAAATGTGTTTTAGATTCAGAAAATCAGTTGGTAAAAGCTTATAGGATGGTTAGAGACTGTTTTCATGAAAACCCTGATCTGAATCTCAAGCTTCGTCTAATTGGTATTAGAGAAAAGGATGGACGAACGTATAATTTACCAACTTGTGGTGAAGTTGCTGCTCTAATTGTGGGGGATATTGCCAACACAATCAACAATAGAGATATAGTTATTGAAACGCAAACAGGTACTTTGAAACGAATTAGTGAATTGCATCCTTCATACCTTGCACTTCAATATCCTATTTTGTTCCCTTATGGAGATGATGGTTACAGAATTGACATCCCTCATCGAGGTGTCGTAGACGTAATCAATAAGAAACGTCCAAATTGTACAATGAGAGAGTTCTTTGCATATCGTGTGCAAGACAGAATTAATCAGTTTTCATTGATTCTAAATTCAAGAAGACTCTTTCAACAATTCTTGGTTGATGCGTATACTATGATTGAGAGCGAAAGGCTTAACTACATACGACTTCAACAAAAGAATCTAAGGTCAGATAGCTATGAAAGTCTATGTGAATTAAGAAATAAGGGCCAGCAAGACATATCTAAGGTTGGAAAACGAATCTTTTTGCCCTCTTCGTTTACCGGTGGCGCTAGATATATGATGCAAAATTATTTAGATGCCATGGCTATCTGTAAGTGGTTTGGTTATCCGGATTTTTTTATAACCATCACGTGCAATCCAAAGTGGCCTGAGGTAAAAAGGTTTCTTAGAGACACAAATCTTAAACCTGAAGATAGGCCCGATATACTGAGCAGATTGTTTAAAATAAAGTTGGATTCAATTTGCAAAGATTTTAAAGAACGCCATCTATTTGGAAAAGTTGCAGCAGGTATTTTATCAAATTGCGTTTTATATACATATTAGATTATTTAAATATACTAATGATTTCTTTTTGTACAGTTGTTTACACAATTGAGTTTCAAAAGAGAGGATTACCTCATGCCCACCTATGCTTATTCTTAGAAAATGAATCCAAACTTCCAACGGTAGACCATGTTGATCCATTTATAACTGCAGAAATCCCTGATGAAGATGCAGAATTATATGCGCTTGTGAAAGACTATATGATTCATGGTCCATGTGGTAACGCTAATTTAAGTTGTCCATGTATGGTTGACAATAAGTGTTCGAAGGGTTTTCCAAAGAAATTTCAAGATCATACTACACTGGATTCAAATGGATTCCCAATATACAAAAGAAGAGATAATGGTGCTTCTGTAGTAAAAAATGGAATCGACTTAGACAACCGAAGTGTTGTGCCATACAACAAAAAACTTTTGAAACGGTACCAGGCACATATAAATGTTGAGTGGTGCAATCAAGCCGGATCAATTAAATATTTGTTTAAATATATAAATAAAGGCCCCGATAGAGCAACCGTTGCTGTTGTCCAACATGATAATAACAATGAAGAACTAGAACAAGACGAGGTCAAAGAATATTATGATTGTAGGTATCTATCGGCTTGTGAGGCATCTTGGAGGATCTTCACCTACGATGTGCATTACAGGACTCCTTCTGTTATGAGGCTGCCTTTCCATCTTCCCGGAAAACAACTTGTTGTTTTTGGACCCGACGAGGATATTAATCAAGTCCTTAACAAACCATCTGTCAAAGCTTCAATGTTTCTTTCCTGGATGGAACGTAACAAAGACCCAAATGACACATTGGCCCGTACACTTACATATGTTCAGTTTCCAAGTTGGTATGTATGGAAGCTTGATAAACGTTGTTGGGAACCTAGACAAAGACATAAGTCAATTGGGAGAATTCACGCTGTAAGTCTATCTCTTGGGGAAGCATATTTTTTAAGAATTCTTCTTAACAAATTGAAAGGACCAAAATCTTTTGATGATATTAAAACAGTTGATGGTAAGGTATATGATACATTTAGAGATGCATGTTTTGCATTGGGTCTTTTGGACGATGACATAGAATACATTGAGGCAATCAAGGAAGCAAATGAAACAGGATCCCCTTCGTATCTTCGTAATTTATTTGCTACTTTGCTATTAAAAAATACGTTATCCAGACCAGAGGTTGTATGGGAAAGCACATGGAGATACATGACAGACGACTTTATCTACAGACTTAGAAAATATCATCGAGTTACAGGTAATTATTTTACACAAAATGTTGTTCTTCTCCCCTTTTTTTTTGTTTTTGGTTGCGATACAAAAAAAAAAAACAATTTCGGTTTAAAGAAAACATGGTTTTGTGTTTCATTTATGATATATGGTTTGGTTCATTAAATATTTTTTGATTTCATAATATATTTTTTTCCATTTTTTACAGCTTTATCAATTCCAGATGAGCAGCTTAAAAACTACGTTTTGAGTGAAGTTGAAAATTCTTAGCTAGAAACAACTCATCACTCAAAAGATTTGAGACAATGTCGTACCCAGATAATGCGTCTATGTCTGATTCAGACAATCGTTTGATTAACGAGGAGCGTATCTACGACCAAACCAATCTTGAAGTTGAATTTAATAATCAACTTAATTTGCTAACTGAGGAGCAACGGTCAGTTTTCCAACAAATAATCAACGCAATTGAGGGTAACAAAGGTGGGGTTTTTTTTGTGTACGGCTATGGTGGGACCGGGAAGACCTTCTTATGGAAGACATTATCTGTGGCAATCAGATCAAAAGGTCAAATTGTATTAAACGTTGCTTCCAGTGGGATCGCTTCGTTGTTATTGTCTGGTGGCAGGACCGCGCATTCCAGGTTTCGTATTCCATTGAATCTTACAGAGGATTCAGTTTGTCATATAAAACCTGATGGAGATGTAGCTAGACTACTACATGAAACAAACTTGATTATATGGGATGAAGCGCCTATGGTCCATAAGCATGCATTCGAAGCGTTGGATAGAACAATGAACGACATTTTCAATATTGACACTTCCAACAGATCAAATATCCGCTTTGGAGGAAAGGTTATTGTTTTAGGAGGCGATTTTAGACAGATCCTTCCTGTTGTTCCAAATGGTGGAAGACAAGAGATTGTCAATGCCTCAATAAGTTCGTCTTATCTGTGGAATACATGTAAGTTGCTGAGGCTAACAAAAAACATGAGGTTAACAGTTGGAAGTTCAGCATCGGATGCTGAAGAAATAAAACAATTTGCAAAATGGCTTTTGGATATAGGTGAGGGAAATGTTGGTGGTCCAAATGATGGAGAAGCATCAATTGAAATACCAAGCGACCTTCTGATCACTGATACATCGGACCCCATTTCAACTTTAATTGATTTTGTGTATCCTTCAATTCTTGAAAACTTCAACAATCAGAATTATTTCAGTGAGAGGGCTATACTTGCACCTAAGAACGAGGTTGTGCATGAAATTAATGATCGGTTGTTGTCACTATTCCCAGGCGAAGAACGAGAATATCTTAGTTCAGACAGTCTTTGTCAGTCTGAAAATCCAAACGCTACACAACAAAAACTATACTCTCCTGATGTGCTTAACGGTCTTAAAGTATCCGGCTTACCTAATCATAGGCTAGCACTAAAAGTAGGCGTGCCGGTGATGCTATTACGTAACATTGACCAACAAAATGGTCTTTGCAATGGTACACGACTACAAGTCAAAAAAATGTATAACCGTGTAATAGAAGCCGAGATAATATCCGGAGGGAACATAGGCACTCGCACTTATATACCAAGGATTAGTTTGATACCTTCTGATAAAAAAATTCCTTTTGAGTTTCAAAGGAGACAATTTCCGTTGGCTGTTTGTTTCGCAATGACTATTAACAAGAGTCAGGGACAATCACTGTCTAGAGTTGGTCTGTATCTGAAACAGCCAGTTTTCACCCATGGTCAGCTGTATGTTGCTTTATCGAGAGTTAAAACCAGACAAGGAGTTAAACTTCTGATTTTGGACAATGACGGCAAACCTACTAATAAAACGACAAATGTAGTTTACAAAGAAGTATTTCGTGACTTGTGATCTCCATGTACTCATTCATCGTTCGATCATTCATTCCATGTAACTGTTCCCTAAAAATCATAATAACATTTTTTTGAAGTCATTTAATGTTTATTTGTTGTTGTTTTTTAATCAATTTTGTTAATGTAATAAAAAACATGTATACTCATACACATACTTAAATATTAACCCAAAATTATACATAAATAAAGAGTACGTTCATTTATAATTCGCTATCCATTATCTTCCATAAACACAATATTACACAAATTTGCATCATCATGTATCTCGAGATATTACATTATTTGTCTCATTGTAGTTTACTAATTTATTATTACTTGAACGCTTATTTAATTCAAACAATTACTTCAATAAATTAAAGTTATTCATTTGTGTTTTAGTCCACCCGCGAACCTCGCGGGTTCTTAAACTAGTTTTAATTAAAGTCCTCCAAACGGGTATTGTGACTAGTTTTAGCAATAAAAAATCGTAAAAAGTTTATGTCGGTAGAAATTGAATGAATAAGAAGCCTTATAAAACATTTTAATTTTTCAACTATTAAACATGTTAGTAGCTATCATTGATTATTGAGTAAATTACAAAAATCGTCCTTTATGTTGACACCAGATTGCACACTATGTCCTTTAGCTTTAAAAAGTACAAAAAAAGTACTCGATGTTTGCAAACCCTTGCACGTTATGTCCTTTAGCCCCCAACTCAGTTAGATTTATAGTTAAATCTGACCAAATTGACCCCACATAAGGGTAATGTGGTCTTGTCCCATCTTAATACAATTATAATTTTACTTATCTTAAAACAAATACCCACCCACCCTCGCCCTACCCTCTCTCTAAATTCTCTCTCTAACCAAGTTGCCACCATCACCACTCAACCACCACCACCACCACCGTCAACAACATCATCAAGAACGTACTTTACCTTTTCTCTTTCACCGGAAGGATCATGTAATAATATTTCAGTGCAAATAAATTAACGTCAAGGATATGTTTGCATATTCCTATATCTGCTAAAGGGCATAAAGAATCTGTGTATGTATTAGCAATGAATGATGCTTATTTTATTAATTTGTGTCCCTCTATGATGTGCGTTAGGTGTGTATATAAGTTTAAGTATATTTTAAGCTCTTTTACACTTTTTAGCCAAGTTTTAAATTTATAAAACACGATATTTACTAACATTAAACACACATATGGGCAAGTGCACCCATCGTGAGCGTAGTATAGTGTTGGTAAGATACCGAGGTCGTCCAAGGACTCAAGAGCTTTTAGTACCGGTTTATCCTCAACGTCTAATCAAATCAAAAGTTTAGAAAAAAGGTTTTAAACTAAGAAAAATAAAAACTAACTAAAATGCTGAAAAATAAAAATAAAAGAAAAACAGATAGACAAGATGAATCACTTGGCTCTGACTCGTGTTTAGTGTAACATTTGATTATTTCCGCACTTTTGCACTATTTAAGAGATTATCTTAGTTATTGTAGTAGGCCCCTCTTTTGAAGGTGACGTTACCCTCAACCCAGTAGTTTGAGTCAGCAATGATACAATCCTGAAGGGTCGGATTATTGAAAGATAATTAATTAAGTTATTAATGCGTATTGTGGTAGGCCCCTCTTTTGAAGGTGACGTTACCCTCGGCTAAGTAGTCTGAGTCAGCAGGGATACAGTCCTAAGTAGCCGGGTTAAAGTATTAATAGTAGCTTACATATGAGGGGATCAAAGAGTTTGGACCCCTGTCATCCAATACCGGTGGGTATTGAAGGAGGTCCTACTAAATTTGACCCAGGTCCTTGCAGGATCTATACACTGAACAAGGCAAGACTCTTACCAAACCGTTCCCTTAACCCCCGACCAGGTAGCCAACATACCTCCATATAGACCGTGGAGATATGAATGGTGAAAATCTTTTATTTTATATAGACAGTAAAATAATGCCAAGACACCACGGACAAACGATAAGGAAGAATCACCTTCAACATAAGAAACAAGTTATTAAAGTCATTAATACATAACCAAGTAAAAAGTGCGAAAAGATTAAAAATAAAAAGTATTACACTAGACACTTGTCTTCACCAAGTGATGTAAGAGACTTAGGCAAACATGGCCTTTGATTGTCAAGAACTCTTACGATCAATCTTGGATCCCGAGACGACTCACACACTCTATGATGGACAATGGATGATGGTGGTGGATGATGGTGTTGTGATGGTGGTGGGTGGTGGGTGAAGTGTGAGAGAGGTGGTGTGCCAAGGGATGGTTTGCAAATGAGCCAAGCACCCCTATTTATAGCCTGAACAGTAGCTCGGGCACGGCCCCGTGTCCATCCTCTTCTCTGTCTTCATTAATTGCAGTTTGTCTGCATTAGTTGACCACGCCCCCGTGTTCGCTGGGCACGCCCCCGTGTGTAGAAGGATATCTGTACTATCAAGATTTGCGTGGATTCTGCGAATCTTATAGTTGACTACGACCCCGTGTCCGCTGAGCACGGCCCCGTGGTGGGCGATAGAAGCTTCTATAGCTTTGTCTTTTATGCTGGCACTTGGGCACGCCCCCGTGTTCACTGAGCACGAGGCGTGTTCAGCCTTCTGTTCTCTTGTTTTGCTTGGGAAGATGTTGTCGGGGAGGTCGGGCATGCCACATTTGTTCCTTTTCTTGTATTTATGTTAGATTTAGCTGTCTTTTTGCTTCTTTTATTGATTTGAGCTCATTTAATCCTGAAAATACAAAAGGAAGACAAAATGACACTTTTTCCAACATTAGTAGTAAAAAATGGTTAGTTTTATGCCACAATTGATGTAATTTATATGTTGCATTTTGCACACATCAAATACCCCCACACTTGAATCTTTGCTTGTCCTCAAGCAAAACTCTTTATAATGTGGCTTTACACTCCCAAATGGAATGGGTAGAAGAGAAGGTTTTTTGGGCTTGTCATAGAGTGTCGGGATTTCCAAGATTCTTTATTAAGTTTTATTTTTATTTATTTACAATCCTATTCGTCATGATTTATTTAAAACTTTACATAAGATAAATCACTTATTAGGGCATAACATGCCTTCTTAAAATTCCATTTATATACAAGTTCACATACCTCACGGGGGATCACTCAACACTCGGCCGAAGATGTATTTTAGTGAATCACTCGAGAGCGGCATGAAACTTGCTCCTACCATAGGCTTGCCAAGCAATCAATCCTCCTCCTTTTTAACTATAAACCTTTGTAAATATTAAGAGGACTTTTGGGTGAAGGGTTAGGCTTGGGTTAAAGGTAGGTGGTTGGGTTAGTGGTTAGTAGAAAAGGGCGAAAAGCGTAAAAAGCATCGGTTTCCGTAAGACTTTTTATTTTTGCACTTTTTATTTTGATGAAGCTATTATTCAAACAAAGTTATTTTTGATGAACTTGCTTGTTTATTTCTTTTGCTTCATCATCAACATATTTTTTTTAAAAGAAGTCATAAGAAAAATTGAGCTTGTTACTAAAACAAAGGGTTAAAAATAAAAAAGGTTTTGGTGGGTGAAAGGGTGTTTGGTTTGGGTTAAAAAATGAAATGAAAAGGTTTAGGCTCAAAGGGGTTAACTAGGGGGATTTTGGGTAGGTGGTAAAAAAATAATGGTGTAGAAATAAAAAGGGTTAGTCCTAATGCCTCCATTATTTACTTACTCGGGTTTAAGTTGGTAGGGACCGGGAATATATCGTCGTGGCAAGTTCTAGAGTCGTAAGAACCAAGCGGCTATTCACACAAGAAACAAAAAAATGAGCGTTTAGTTTAAAGATATGTATTTGTATGCTCAATAAAGGCTCAAAACTCACTTTTGTGGGAATGGGTTTTTATGTGATCAAGTATATATAATCAAATTTTAATTAAGCTTGTCATGCCTTTTCATAATTTTCTTATGTTGGTTCTTTTTATCACTACGCAATTGGTTGTAAATTTTCAAAAATATAACCTTTTTAGAATTTGAAATTCCCAAGTTAAACCTAGACAAGTAAAAAAAATTGAAAATTTTTGAAAAAATTTGGGGTGATTAGCGGTTCCAATAGAGTTTTGTGTAAGGCTTGTAATTAGGACTTGCTAGATTCAAGGTTTTAGCATCCCCCCCCCCCCCATACTTAAATTACACATTGTCCTCAATGTGTCCCAAAAATAAGTTTTTAGGTTGATTGAATGTGTAAAAAGGTGTGAAAAAGCAAAATTTTATGTTACTGGGCGTCTGGACACGGCCCCGTGTTCAGGTGCCAGTAACAGAAATGAATAAAAAGAAACAGAAGCCTGGGCACGGGGGCGTGTTGGGTGAACAAGGCCCGTGTCCAGTGTACCTGAACTGGGCATTTTCTGCAGACTGTGCAGCACGGGGCCGTGTTGGGCGGACACGGCCCGTGCTGAACTTGCTGTAATGAAGAAATTTTGTCGGATGGCCCTGTTTTCATGCATGGGGTGCTGGTCCAAGTTTCCCTTGTTATCCTTTACCATCCCGAGTGTGTTTTACCCATTACAACATCATCCAAACACCAAATTAGCTAAAACCATCATTCATTAAGTCATAGAGAGAATTTCATAATAATCCTAAAAGTTAAAATTCTAAATAATAGGTCAAAGAAACACAAGAAATCTAAACCAAGAAGTTCTAGCCTACTTATTCTATTAGCGAAATTTCCGAAAAGATAATTCCCTCGGTTAGATGCGGCTTGAAAAACTTCTTTCTCCGGGCATGGGTCCCTCATACGTCGGCGAGCCACTCTTCTATCTCCCTAGGGAGAAGAAAGGCGGGCTCATTGGCATTGGTTTGAGGGGGTGCAACCTCCACCGGGACTTCTTGTAGATCTTCAAGAGGAGGTTTCGCTGGAATGTCGTCCCAACTGGTAGGATTGTTGATTCCAAGTGCTAGGTTCCAATCCTCTTGAGGGAGGATTGGTTCCATGGGAGGTGTCACAAGAATGTTCAACCTTTGGTGCAAGAGGTTGATTTCTTGAAAACTGTTTTCCAACCCCACCGTAAGATAATTTATACGGTCTATTAGGATCTCCTCTATCGAAGTCATCTCGTCAAGAGCTTCACGTAATGCCATTACGTAACGTACGAGAGTTGCTTCAATCGATGACCTTATTTCCCTTCGACTGTTTCTGGAGTGCGCAGAAGAGGTTCCAATGTTTTGACTAGACATTCTACGAAAACAAACCAAAAACAGTTCATTTTAATGAAACAGTACACCGGACACGCCCCCGTGCTCAACTTTCTACAGATTTTTGGAACAAGGAATCTTGGAGTTTCAAATTATTTTTCCAACTTATGAAGCATTTTATAGCAGAATTAACTTAAAACAATGTTGTACCACTTATTTTTAACAAGATTCCTTGAACAAAAACTTAATAACCATCTCAATAAAGCTTGGAGCCATGGTGATCTCAAGCTTCAATGGAGGTGTTGATGCAAAAAAGATGAAGAAGAAGGTAATGGATATAAGAGGAAAGGACAAGATGTTTGTTAGAACCTTCTTTTAGAAAATACCTAGGATGGTAGGTGAGAAGATCCTTTCAAATCTCTGTCCCTGGATGATCCAAATGTGCAGGATTTTTGGCTGCATTTATAGAAAACGACAGCATACTGGACACGGCCCCGTGTCGGCTGGACACAGCCCCGTGTGCAGGCAAGATCCTGACACATTTTGTCCGTATTCTGACAAAAATCAGAAAGGAATCTTTTGGTGGACACGGGGGCGTGTTGACCTAGGCACGGCCCCGTGTCGAAAGGCTGTTTATGAAGTTTGTCTATTTTTAAGGAACTTATCCGGATCGGGTGGTTCCTTACTGGATGGAACAACCCCAAAGTGCCTAAGGTACCTTAATTGTTCTAGATTAAGACGAGAACGCAAGAGGTTATCGGTGAGGGTGATTCCTATGCTATATGTAGGTGGACAAGTCCAACCCTTTCCCGGGCTCTCGTTAAAGAAGGTGTATGCCGAATCGCTCAGGTCTATGTATGCATCGAACGAAGTCGATGGGGAGTCCTTCACGGCACAATCGACACAGGGACGACTATCGCTCAAGTCTTCACTAGAGTTAGAGGTAACATCGGGAACAACGAAGTAGTTTTTATTTGAATGCGATCCCAACAATTCTTCTTGGTTATCGTCTTGGAATAAATTATTGAAATCTATCCTAAGTTCTTTTAACCAATTAAGAAGTAGATCCTCCAATTGAAATAGTTCATCAAGAAGCATTTCTCCTTGGAATAAAATAGGGATTTTTTTTACTTTCGCCCCTCTTAAGGCTATAGCAAAACAATGGGTCTATATAGTGAGGCTTATAATTTAGAAAATAACATTCTAATTCTTTATGGGAACCGCTACATATTTGACACCACGTACCATAAGAGTGCCGAAAGTAAAAAATATCAGTATCACTCATGTTTGTGTCAGAAATTACCAACCGTCGGGATCTTACGGTTCTGTTTTCAGTAACTGAATCTTGGGCACGGGGCGTGTTGAGTGGGCACGGCCCCGTATTCAGCTTACTGTCTGACTTAAAACAGGATTGCTAGTTCCAATGATTGGGCACGGGGCGTGTTCAGGGGCACGACCCGTGCTGAGTTCCGCAGAAGCTGAAAAACTACGAAAATCCTAAAAAAAACAGAAAAATTAGAAAAACGATTAGGCCGTTGATTCCTAACTTTCTTAAAATCCTTGTGTCCCCGGCAACGGCGCCAAAAACTTGATGTGCGTGAGTGTTATTAGTTTTTAATGTATATTTTAAGCCCTTTTACACTTTTTAGCCAAGTTTTAAATTTATAAAACACGATATTTACTAACACTAAACACACATATGGGCAAGTGCACCCATCGTGAGCGTAGTATAGTGTTGGTAAGATACCGAGGCCGTCCAAGGAGACAAGAGCTTGTAGTACCGGTTTATCCTCAACGTCTAATCAAATCAAAAGTTTAGAAAAAGGTTTTAAACTAAGAAAAATAAAAACTAACTAAAATGATGAAAAATAAAAATAAAAGAAAAACAGATAGACAAGATGAATCACTTGGCTCCGACTCGTGTTTAATGTAACCTTTGATTATTTCCGCACTTTTGCACTATTTAAGAGATTATCTTAGTTATTGTAGTAGGCCCCTCTTTTGAAGGTGACGTTACCCTCAACCCAGTAGTTTGAGTCAGCAAGGATACAACCCTAAAGGGTCGGATTATTGAAAGATAATTAATTAAGTTATTAATGCGTATTGTGGTAGGCCCCTCTTTTGAATGTGTCGTTACCCTCGGCTAAGTAGTCTGAGTCAGCAGGGATACAGTCCTAAGTAGCCGGGTTAAAGTATTAATAGTAGCTTACATATGAGGGTATCAAAGCGTTTGGACCCCCGCCATCCAATACCGGTGGGTATTGAAGGAGGTCCTACTAAATTTGACCTAGGTCCTTGTAGGATCTATACACTAAACAAGGCAAGACTCTTACCAAACCGTTCCCTTAACCCCCGACCAGGTAGCCAACATACCTCCATATAGACCGTGGAGATATGAATGGTGAAAATCTTTTATTTTATATAGACAGTAAAATAATGCCAAGACACCACGGACAAACGATAAGGAAGAATCACCTTCAACATAAGAAACTAGTTATTAAAGTCATTAATACATAACCAAGTAAAAAGTGCGAAAAGATTAAAAATAAAAAGTATTACACTAGACACTTGTCTTCACCAAGTGATGTAAGAGACTTAGGCAAACATGGCCTTTGATTGTCAAGAACTCTTACGATCAATCTTGGATCCCGAGACGACTCACACACTCTATGATGGACAATGGACGATGGTGGTGAATGATGGTGTTGTGATGGTGGTGGGTGGTGGGTGAAGTGTGAGAGAGGTGGTGTGCCAAGGGATGGTTTGCAAATGAGCCAAGCACCCCTATTTATAGCCTGAACAGTAGCTCGGGCACGGCCCCGTGTCCAGTGGGCACGGTCCCGTGTCCATCCTCTTCTCTGTCTTCATTAATTTCAGTTTGTCTGCATTAGTTGACTACGCCCCCGTGTACAGAAGCATATCTGTACTATCAAGATTTGCCTGGATTCTACGAATCTTACAATTGACCGCGATCCCGTGTCCGCTGAGCACGGCCCCGTGGTGGGCGATATAAGCTTCTATAGCTTTGTCTTTTATGCTGGCACTTGGGCACGCCCCCGTGTTCACTGAACACGGGGCGTGTTCAGCTTTCTGTTCTCTTGTTTTGCTTGGGAAGATGCTGTCGGGGAGGTCGGGCATGCCACGTTTGTTCCTTTTCTTGTATTTATGTTAGATTTAGCTGCCTTTTTGCTTCTTTTGTTGATTTGAGCTCATTTAATCCTGAAAATACAAAAGGAAGACAAAAGCACACTTTTTCCAACATTAGTACTAAAAAAGGGTTAGTTTTATGCCACAATTGATGTAATTTATATGTTGCATTTTGCAGACATCACTCTAATTCATCCATCTACATCTTCTGGTGGTGTGCATCAGAGTAACACGAAATTGAGGGATTTGTTTGGTTATCCACCGCATCAAATACAGGGTTAGGATTAGGCGGTTTATTTAAGTGCTATTTTTCCACCTTCGACTCTTTAGCCTCGCCATTTGAATTCACCTGACCCAAACCTAAACCCACTTTTAGATCTGGCCCATGGATGTTCGAGTTCGGTTGCGGGTTCAAGTCTAACACATTCAATTTCGGTTGAGGTTTAAGTGTAACACATTGAGATCTGGCCCATGGCCCAACAAGTGTAACACATTCAGAAGACAACTTTTAGCAAACATGAGTGAGAGATTTGGGTCCACCTGCACCAAATTCCTTGAATTCCAAGATGTATTCATGGACACAGATAAAGAATTTAAGCACTTGAATGGCAGGAGGAAGGAGACGGTTATAGATAATTAGGGTAGAGGATAGAGAATTTGAGCAAATGAAATAGAGATAAGTCTGTTGATGGTGGTGTTCTTGGTGATGTTGTTGACGGTGGTTGAGTAGTGGTGGTGGCGGCTAGGTTAGAGAGAGACTTTACAGTATTTTGAGAGAGAGAAAGAGGGAGGATAGGGTGAGGGTGGGTGGGTTTTATATGTTTTATACAAAAATAAAATTATAATTGTATTATAATATGAAAAGACCAAAATACCCTCACGTGGGGTTCATTTGGTCAGATTTAACCACAAAAATTAACTGAGTTAGGGTTAAAGGACATAACTTGCAAGGGTGTGCAAACATCGAGTACGTTTTCTGTAATTATTGAAGACAAAGGACACAGTTTGCAATAAGTGACATACATAAATGACGATTTTTGTAATTTACTCTTGATTATTATAAAAAGTTGTAAAGAAAGGAATTAAGGTCAAGAAAGTAGGTCGTTTGATGTCCACCCCTCTAGCTCAGTTGGTTGTTGGACCGGGTGTTTCCTTGTGAGACTCTGGTTCGATTCTCGGCGAAGGCAAATGGGTGTGACATGTGCGCTATGATGGTGAAAAACCCACCGAGGAGGGTTTGATCCTGAGCGTCACTCCGACTTTCATCCGGCTGTTACTCTAGCGAGTAAAATCGTGTGGAGGCAGTACGGTTTTCGAGGGAAAGCCTTCGACCCAAGACTGGTTAACCCAGCGCTGGCCTTGCTATCTGGGCCCACGTTCTTGGAGAGGGTCCGCAATGTGTGGATGTGACAATGGTCACCATTAGAAGTTCACCATTCAAAAAAAAAGTGGGTCGTTTGATTAATTTTGAAATGGATGGTCCAACAAATTGACAAATATTATAACAAATCTATCTATATCTATAATACCTTATTACTAAAAAGACTGGGTTTTTCTACCCTTTTCGTAATTTTGTCATAGGTACAAATCTTGAAGCATCATGTATAAATGAAGCAAGCCATTTTAGAGGGGGGAAACTTGGACATTGTCCAAAGTTTTAAAACATTTGAGGGCAATCTAGACATTTCATCCATGGAATCCATGCCCACTTATGTCTTCCATTAATTGAATTAAATTAAGAAATTAAATAAAAGTTTTATAATAATTAAAAGAATTAATTGATTAAGTTAAAGGTTAGGCATGCAACCTTTTTCATAATAGTATGTATAAATATAATCTATACTATCTATAATCTATACTACCTTATAAGTCAATCAACCGTCATCAGTCATTTATGAGTTAGTCTTAAAGCCAACATCATTTCTCATTTTGGTGTTAATAACCCCAACCTGTAATCGATGACTTATAAAATCATTTGAACCTTCATATGTATATTTATATATTCCATATACGACCACATGAGTCCCAATATTAAGCTATGTCCGTTCTCTCAAACCTTCACCTATACATACATGTTAAGTAACCTCCGCGCTACTGCCGTGGCCCTTATCCGATTCATCTGTCATCAGCTCTGTAGAAAACTGAAGTAAGTTTCTTATTCTTAAGAACTCATGTTGGTTCGATCCTAAATAAACACTAAAACAAACCACTTTTTATGCATCAAATTCTCTAGTCGATCACCAGTAAGTAATGGAGATCATGAACACTGCAATACATACAAAAGAAAGTTCATCAATTTAGGGTTGGTAACTAAGATGTATAATTATTTGGAAGTACTGACTTTTATTTCACATCTATTAATTATAAATTTCTTTTATGGTGTTATCAACATTCACTAGATATTTTACTACAGATTTTTTGCTTATGTCTCTACCCTCTTTTTTTTTAGGGGTAGAACCGGACATAAAAACCATTCCACCCAACAGTGATTTAAATGTTGTTCATGGCACCGGTTTTGGTACCTCCATATGTCTCGTCATTAGATGACATTGAATTGATAGTAAGAAACAAATGTAACGCCTTATTTTTTGTATTAATCCAGTTATGTTTTTTCTTTGTTTGTTTGAGATAGTATATATAATTTGTGATGACTGACGTTAGAGCCTTATAATTTGTTGGTTTAAACAATACAAGTATTATAAAAAGGTGGAATTAATGTGTTTTTTGGCAAATAAAAATGTATTATTAAAAGGTAAGATATATAGTTAGACTATTATTTTTACGATAACAGGTATTATTATTGGACTATATGAGTACAATTTGTAAATTGTTTCGCTTTTTAATTGGGTTTGGATTACATTCTCATCATATTGAGATTGAATTTGTTTTGTTGGATTTAGCATGCCAGTTAATTTGTTTCTCTAATTTTCATTCTAAAAATCAAGACAATAACTTCACAGAGGGATTGAAAAAGTGGGCAAGCAGTCACTCACCTCAGACACATAGCTGGTGAGCATTTAGAAACTAAATATATTTTGATTTATCATCAAACAATTAATTAATAGAAATCTGAAACTATATATGCTAGCTAAACTTTTCATTCATTAATTCTTACAAGTTAGTGAATTTTTACTAAACCTCGAAACCTAAAATAATCTAGACTTTAAAAATGAACTTTTAGAGATTATAATAATTTGTTGTCATTATTTGTAAATAATTACGAAATTTAACGCTATGAAAAATAAATATTACAACTATCATTAATATGGAAGTAAATTTTAGAAACCCGTTCTTCAAGTTTTGTAAATTTTTGCCACCATCAGACCTAGAGTTCAACCAAAATCAAGTATTTTTTTGGTAACGTACACGATAACGATTGACATGGTAACGTACGCTATAGCGATTGACGTTACGGTTGCGGTATTGTGTGCACGAACCCAGCTACTTATGAGAGAAAATCGTTGCCAGTATTTTGTGCTAATAGAAACGGTATCAGTGTTCACCTTTATGATTTTCGGAAGGTCAAACCAGATAACGACCAAACTCTTGCCACGTTGCGTGTGAAAGAAAACGAAAAAACTCCCGCCGCGAAGCGCGGGGAGAAACTATTACCATTAATATATAAAATTACATTTAGTTACTGAATTCATTTAGTAGAGATTTAGAATATTACGATGAAAATGGATACGTAAATTTTAAGTTCTTTTATCTTCTTTGGAAGCTATTGTTGAGGCACACAATTAAAAATATGTGAAACTTACATAAATTCAGGTATGGTGCCATGGTGGCTCGTAATAGACGCTATAATTGAATATGATATTAGTTCGGACACCCGCCGCAACGCGCAGACATTCCCACTAGTTACTCAGAAAAGTCCAACTTGGTCTCTTCTTCTTTGGCATTTATCTTTCCACACACACGTGTTGGAAATCATTGAATTTAGACGTAAATTCAAGTCCTCTTTTCTCTAGTTACAAGCTCATGCTTGCAAAAATTTGTGTACGTAAATTTTAGTTATTTTCTGCAAGAAAAAGGATAGAACCCTCGTTTGAGCCGAGTCGGTTTTGTAGATAAACGGTTCAATATTTTACGATACTGTCTAAAACAAACATGATTTGTCATAAAACTTCTTGTACATTATACGATCGGTTGGTCAGACCACTATATAATGAAGCCGTTTAGGCTGCACGGTATAGAGCGTCAACCCTCTTTCACCTGAGCAAAATACAATGGAGCCCCTTGTCCTATGTGGCACCTAAGTGTCGATGATGTGTCTCAATGAAGCCCCTATTGGGCATTAGGGCTCCAACCATAGCTCACAGCCTTAATAAGTTTGGTTTGCGACTATTTAACTTTGGCTGGTTGAAATTGCCGGATTTGTGTTTTGAGATGTGGAATTGAATATTTCAAGATTAAAAGGTATGAATATAATGTTATATCTAAGAATTAAGATGAACAAATTGAAATGTGTTTAACATGCATAAGAACTGTAGCATTATCCAAGTCTTATAAAATGCATATAGTGGTTTCTCTATTTTCTTTTTAGTTATGATTACGATAAGGGTTCAAATTTCAAATATATGCTACTGTAATAATATTTACATAATTTAATTGATACGATTATTAATATTAACTAGTGGGTTACAGTCGCACTTCGCAGCGGGGCGACCCGATTTTTGATCCGATATAACAGCCGAAAGAGAAAACTTACAAAATAAAGTCGTGATAAGTACAAAAGTTTGTCGACACGTGTTTTACATCGACCGGAAAACTCAATTACAAAAGTACTTAGAAAGTTAAAGAGTTGTCAGTGTCAATGCTAAAAGTTGAGAAAATATAAAAAAAAAATTATGTCGAAATGTAAGTCAACTTAAGTTTATATCGACACGTAAATAAAAATAAAGACGTAAAAGTCGATTAAAAAGTATTTAAAAAGTTAAAATGTTGTAAGAGTCAATGCTGAAAATTAAAGGTTAAAAGTAAAAAAAAGAAAAAAAAAAAAACAAAAAGACAAAAAAAAATCACTGACTACAAAAGTATTTAGAAAGTTAAAGGGTTGTCAGTGTGAATACTGAAAGTTGAGAAAACACAAAAAAAAAATATGTCGAAACGTAAATCAACTTAAGTTTATATCGACACGTAAATAAAAATAAAGACGTAAAACTCGGTTAAAAGTATTTAGAAAGTTAAGGGGTCGTAAGAGTTAATACTGAAAGTTAAAGGTTAAAAGTAAAAAAATAAAACAAAAAGACAAAGTCAAAAATACAAAAAAAAATATTTATTGTAGCACTATTCATCCATATGTTATGAATTAATACATATATATGAATTATGTTCCTTTAATTTAGAGTTAATTATTGTTTTCGTCCCTTTGGTTTGTCAATAATCACCATTTCAGTTCATTAGTTTAAAAATTGCGATTTCAGTCCCTGTGGTTTCACTTTCGTAACCATTTCAACCCATATTCTGTTAAGTACAGGGACTGAAATGGTTACGTGGTGGACTGAAATGGTTACGAAAGTGAAACCACAGGGACTGAAATCGCAATTTTTAAACTAATGGACTGAAATAGTGATTTTTGACAAATCACAGGGACGAAAACAATAATTAACTCTTTAATTTAACTCAAATACTTTAATTCATAGTACTTTAGCATTTCTAAATACTACTTTTTATTCCCCTAAATATATTAAAATAATACAACAACCAACAACCATATTCAGTAAATCGCACAAATAGCAAAGCTACTCATAAGGATAGAGAGACTGCTTCCAGAAAAGACCCTCGGCTCCAAAATGAACAGCAAACCAACACATCAAGTCAAAGAATATAGAAAAATAGAATATAGAAAAAAGAAGTCACTTATACCAAGAAAGTGATTAGAGTGACACAGTATAATGTAAATAATGTATAATAGCATATAACATCATTCGGGCATATACACAAGAATTCAATTGCCGATAAAGTCACTTAAAGAATAAGAAAACATGTGTCTCTAAAATACACCTAAGAGGCTAAGACCTTACTGCAATACCATCTAGAAGTCCTTAACCCTAATCCTATGCCTCCATGAAGTCCTATCTTGGACCATGTCCTCAGAAAGATGCCAGTCTAGTAAATCATGCCTAATCTGCTCTTTCCATGTCAGTTTGGGTCTGCCTCTTCCTCTCCTCCCCTCCACAGTAAGAGTTTCCACTACTCTAACTGGTGATGTCGTTTGTCTCCGCTTCAAATGCCCAAACCATCTCAATCTCCCCTCCTTAATCTTATTCGTTATACTAGTCACTCCTAATCTTTCCCTAAAAATCTCTTTTCTTATACGATCCAACCGCGTGTGTCTACACATCCACCTCAGCATCCTCATCTCTGCTACCTCTATCTCCCGCGTTTGTGTCTTCTTGATAGCCCAACAGTCTGTTCCGTACAGCATAGCTGGCCTAATTGCTACCCTGTAAAATTTCCCCTTTAGTTTAGTAGGGAACCTCCTATCGCACAATACTCCACTGGTTGCCCTCCATCTACACCAGCCAGCCTGTATGCATAGCTGGCCTAATTGCTACCCTGTAAAATTTCCCCTTTAAATTAATTGGATTGATTATCTACTAGGAATTAAGAAATGCAAGAACTGTAATTGATTGTTTAAACAAGATATAGAAAACAAGGCTCACACCCGGTTCGGTAATTGCAATCCTAGGGTTCTTACACGTTTTAAATTTGATTCACTTAAATATGTTATTAACGGATTTCTATCACGAAGTTTAGGTGCCAATTGCTATCAACACGTATCGCGGACCACAATGCACTTCGTTACTTCGGACAAGTAAAACCTTTTGAATGACAAGGCATAATTGCACAAACTTGTTTCGCAAAGTCAAATTTCATAACTCACTCGACAATTCACAAATATAGTTCAAATGCAAGACAATTATCAATCAATTCAAATACAATTCAAGTTGTCACAAAATCAAACTAAAAACATTGTTCAAACCCTAGACTTACAATAACCTACACCGGGGCGAACCCTCCAAGAACTAGCCGCTCATGATCGAAGGAACTTGTTCACCAGATGTTTGGGATTTGATGTGGATCATATTGAAGCTTTGGAAATGGTAGAATGATGAGGGTTAGGGTTTTGGGTAGGTGATGATGATGATGAACGGATGAATGGATTGATGGAACTAGGGTTTGGAATCCAAAAAAATGTAATATGGATTGATTTGGTTGATAAGATGGGTTGGAGATGAAATGGTGATGTATCTTGGCTCCAAGAACTCAATTCAAACTAAAAAAGAAGTGTAACCGTCGACTTGAATGGCCTCAAGGTGTTTCAAGTCGTTCCCAACAACCAAATCCCCAAATTTCGCGTTTGAGAAAACTAAAGCCTATCGCATACTAGGGGGACCCAGTCGGTGACTGCCTCTCCTGATGTTGTTTTTGTCCGACACCTTGTTTTCCTGGATATGCGCATATTTAGCCGACGGGCATTTCTAAAGGGCGTCGCCGATGGCCCTAGGGGCGTCGTTGACGACCTCCCCAACTTCCATTTTCTGTTTTTCGCTCCTTGAGTTCCCTTGTGACCCGTAATGCGTCCCGGTGGTCCGTTTTTCACTCTGGTGACCTGTAAGGCTCCCGAAAAGCTCCTTAAACTTCATTAAACCTGCAAAACACAAATTTAATTAAAAGTAGGCTATTCAAGATTAAAAGTCAAGTAAAAACCCAAACTTAAACATAAACGAGCACTGTTATTCGACCACGTATCACATCCCCACACTTGTCTTTTGCTTGCCCTCAAGCAAATATGTCTTTCACTTTCACGTGGGTCGAACGAAGAATACACTCCACATTCCCGAGACGAAGGTTAAGGTCAATTGTCATACCCAAGTTCAAACTTTTTACAATTTTCAACATATTTAGCAATAATTGATTAATTATGTAAAAAGTTGTTATCCAAGATTAACCCGCCCGTGAAACCAACAAATCATGCAAATCCCTCACAATGTTCTCTCCACTCGGTTTATAAATTGGCTAATTTTCATAGTGTATTAGCACTTTCAAAAAGTAATCGCTCAAAACCGATTAGAACATGTACCCGCATAGGCTTGCAACTCAATCATTCTCCACCACCGAACACGAATACTAAGCACAAGTCATAAGGTCTTTGTAAGGGTTGTAACGGGGCTAGGCTAAGGGTAGGGAATAGGATATTTTAAAGTGGCTAAGGTGATGAAAAAAATCGATTTTTATTACAAACGACTACTCTAAACAAAACTAAACTATAAACATCAACTTCGAGGCAATGATTTTCGCCTTTTATTCAACAACAAGAAACACATATTTTTGTTCTTTTCTCAATGATTTTCTATTCTTTTTCGCAACATCTTCTGATTTTTTTTATGCAAACAAACAATTCACAACTATACAAACTTAACTCCTATAATCGAATTTCCATCACACGAGTTTAAAAGAAAAAAAGGTTTAAGGTTATGGGCTAAATGGGTTGTCAAACGAAAAGGTTAGGCTCAAACTTGGCTACTAAGGGATATATTTTTGGGTAAGGATATATATATATATATAAATGGTGTAAAAGGAAAAGGTTTACCTAATGCCTTAGTCATTCTTGTGCTTGTATTCAGTCTATGGTCTCAAACGTATCAAAAGTTGCAAGTTCTACAATACATGACTAATGGTCCACTCAAAGAAAGAAACATAAGCATGTGATTCTATGATGTAAAAGTGGCTCAAAACCTCACATATATAAAGGGTATGGTATGTGACAGGCATAATGTGCTAGTTTCTTAGGTGGATTATTCCCAAATAACCACCCGCTAAATATCCGTCATGCTTATTAATTTGAACTTGACCATGACAAAAGACCAAATGGGTTGCGCCATCCCTCGTTGACTTAATTACTTGTGCTTTAAGATCACTTTAGAAACAAGATATTTTTGAAAAAAAAAATTGAAATTTTCCCCCATCCCCACACTTGAGGTAAACATTGTCCTCAATGTGTAGTATTTAAATGAATGTGTCAAAATTGAAAAACTTTTACTACTCACCCATCCCCACACTTGAAGTAAACATTGTCCTCAATGTGTAAGAACTAGAGTTTTTGAAACGCACAAGGGATGTGACACGGCTAACTTCCCAAAAATTCCACCCCGAAAACTAAAATACAATTACAATCCACTTATTATTAATCTAAGAATCAAGGTAAAAGGAAACGCATGCACCTGATTTTTGTCGCTAGATGCTCATGTCTTCTTCTTCTTTTCACAAAAACGGTTGTCCCTTGAACATGATGTACCTACAAATCTTAACCCTTGTGTAGAAGCATGCTTCTCACAACCATTGAAATTTGTTAGCTACTTAGTTCTACCATTTTTATGAAAGTGTTACCAAGTCATACGTTAATTTACCTTGATTTATGTGGAAAATTAATTTACAACAACAACAGTCCTAACTCACTTTCGTAGGAATCACGGTTGCATTTAGCTTATGCAACAAGCCCTTTTAAACCTCCCGATAGCTTGGGAGGACGAGTAGGTCTCGTGAGGGTTATATAGGGAACACACCCACAACGTTCATTTAACTACTAAAACGAAATAACAAATTATACAACAACAACTAGACTACGGAGAAAAACTAAAACGAATTGTGAAAGAAAATATACAACAACAATTAACTTACCACCTCATGGTGGTTGAATGGCGTGCTTGCCACCAACGAACTCCTAGAAATCACCCATCGGTGATTCATACCATTTGTTTCCAAACGGTCCAAACTTCCTCATCTCCTCTTCCTTCTTCTTTTCTTGAGGTGACGTCTTCGCCTTTTTCTTCTTGACCGTCTTCTTCTTTGTTTCTCCAAACCTACCAACCATAGCGCATACCTTTTTGTTTGGATTTATGTCCTTTTCAGGACACTTATCCTCACCGAGTGGGTTAGTAAAATTTGGAAAAACATTTAAATTTAATTCCCGGTCCCCAAACTTCATGCTTATCGTTCCCGTTGCACAATTTATTTTGGCATTAGCAGTTTCCAGGAACGGTCTACCCAGTGTAACTATCAGTTGGGTGTCCTCCACACAACCAACATAGTCTACTACCAAAAAGTCAACTGGTTAGTAGCAATCATCCACCTTAACAATCACATCCTCCACCATCCCTCGTGGATGCGTGGGAGTCTGATCGGCTAAGACCACGGGAATGTTAAACTTTTTCAATGGAGCAAAATCGTATTGGTCATATAAACTCCCGGGCAAAATGCTCACACAAGCTCCAAGATCTAGGAGTGCCCTCTTAATTTTGAATGTTCCAATTTGAATTGGAATAAGAGGGTCTCCAAGATCTTGAGCCTTTTAAGGGAGGGCACTTGATAAAACGGCACTAACATGTGATACCAAATCAGCCGGTTCGGGTAATTTATTGTGCCGTTTTTCAATGCTCAACTCTTTCAAGTATTCCACATGAGCCGGGACCTTTTTAATGTCATCGAGTAACGATAAATTAATTTTTGCTTGTTTAAAATTTTCCCACTTCTCGTCCTTTGGTGGGCGCCGTTCTTCAAATTTTGATGCATTAATCGGGTTAAGTTGATTTAAACAGTTTTCACAAAAAGAATTTTTAGTTACGTTTTCAATTTTACTTTGTGAAATCGTTTCTTGTTCATTTTCACTTTCCGGCTCATCACTTATATCTTCCACTACACCATCAACGAATTGTGGT
Organism: Helianthus tuberosus; assembly: GCA_030545235.1. Classification (NCBI taxonomy): domain Eukaryota; kingdom Viridiplantae; phylum Streptophyta; class Magnoliopsida; order Asterales; family Asteraceae; genus Helianthus; species Helianthus tuberosus. The sequence goes on from JARYGA010055675.1 coordinate 33,471, forward strand.
AGTGGAATGCTTTGAACACTATAAATTTCATCATTCGGAAGAAGACTTACCGCAATAATGTGTACATTCCTCACATTGCCCGTGCTTGAGCTTTGATGCTTCGGGTTCATTGCGGTGTCGCTTGGAAGTCTTCCTCCACTTCCACAAATTTGAGCCATCTCTTGGGCAAGTTGTCCCACTTGCTTCTCCAACGCCTTATAGGATTTATCTCGTACCTCAAACTCTTTCTTCATTTCGGCTTTGATCTCTTGATTTGAATTAGTGATAGCATTCATAATAGCATCAAGCATAGAGTTTAACGAATCATCACCACCCATTTGAGAGTTTGAAGCACCACCCCCATTTCCACTTTGGTTGTAACCACGTTGATAATTGCCTTCACGATTTTGATATCCTTGGTTACCCACTTGATTGTAGTTCCTTTGGTAACCCCCTTGGTTACCACCTTGCCGATTATGATAGGAAGAACCACCTTGCCTACCATGATTTCCCGATTGAAAGTTCGGGTTCATTTGATTCGAAGCATTACCATATCGGAAATTTGGATGATTTCTCAAACCCGGATTCGATCCCCATACACTTGATTTACCTCTTCGGTGTATTCTCCCGTACCCATTTGGCATTGATCGGTCCGATGACCAATCTCCCCACAATCCTCACATACCGCGAATTGCACCGCGTTTACCTCTTTTCTCTTCATTCGAGCTAATTCCCGTTCTAGAGTAGTAATCCGATCCTTAGAGTTAGAGTCGAGATCGGGAAGTGATCGGGAAACGGGATGTTTTTTAGCTCTATCGACCGACTCCTTTGAATTTGACCTTTTGCTCATCCGCTCAAGAAATTCCCAATCGTCATCTTCATGATTACTCAACAACGTTCCGTTACTCGTTGACTCGAGGTGGTTCCATGTTTCATCATCCAACCCCCTCACAAAGCACTTAACCAACTCCCATTTTTCGATTTAATGATGTGGGCACTTCCGGATTAATTCCTTGTATCGAGTGAAGGCTTCGTGCAATGGTTCACTCAAAAGTTGACGAAAAGATCTTATTTCATCTCTAGCATCATCGGTCTTTGCCATCGAGTAATACTCGTCAAGGAAGACTTGTTGCATTTCACCCCATGTACGAATACTATTCGCCGGAAGTGTAAGGAACCATTTTTTCGCCTTATCTTTTAGCGAAAATTGAAATAACTGGAGTTTGACCTCTTCCAATGCAAAATCATGCCCCCAATAGTGCTACATATGGCTGAAAACTCCGCCAAATGAGTATATGGTTCATCATTAGACCTCCCATTGAAGTGGGGAAGAATATTGATGTAATGGGGCTTGCAGTCAAACATTCTTCTCTCGCACACGATTGGTGAGTCATTATCGGTGACTATCGGCCTAAAGCGGTCATTTACTCCCCGTGGAGGTTGTTGACGATGACGTGGGCCGTTAACTTCTTCGTCAACAGGCCTTCTATTATCCCTTCGATCACCCCTTCGATTTCCACCTTGGTTACCTCCTCCCACGAAACGAGGAATCCGATTATTATTCACATTATTGTTGTTATTGTAATAACCATCGTCCCGGTTCCTTTGATTATTGTTTCGTGGTTGGCTGTTGTTTTCGTAACCGTCGTTTCGAGCATTCCCATAACCATAGTTTTCATTCCCCATAAAATTGGCATTTTGATAGCCAAATTCGTCGTCGTCGAACCCTCTAGCGTTGTAGACATTCCCCCGGTTCACATACCCCCAACCGTCATCATCAACCCGATCATCATAGTTACCCCCATCATTTGAGTATTCTGAATGAATACTCACGTGCTCCGGTGATTGGTAATCGGGAACACTAAACGGCTCATCATCGGGGATAGCATTTCTCAAATCATCTAAGTTAAAGAACGGATCGTCATTCGCGGGATTGCCACGATCTCGGTTGCCTCTACGATCGGAATTAACATTCCGGTCATCAAGTTGAGTGGGTAAGGAGTTATGTCGGTGAAGGTTTTGTTGTTGGGGTGTTCTTTGGTTATTGTTTGGGCCTCGGTTTTGAAAAGGTGGTGTGGGTGGTCTTGAATTGTTACCACCACCCGGTTGATCTTGGTGTATAGGTTGGACGGAGATTGCATCGGTATTGGAATTGGTTAGGATTTTGGTTTTGATTGAGGTTTTGGTTTGAATTTTGGTTTGCCATTGAATCGGTTTAATAGATGGTGTGAATTGTGGTGTTTGGGTGACTTGGTTAGAAACAATGGTTGCTTCTAACCGGCTTGCTAAGTTTCTTCTTGCAACTCTTTCAATTTCCGGTTCGTAGACTAACGGTGAAGTCCTCCCGGAGTTCCTTGTATGCATGCACTACCTGTAATCTGCACAAGTAACATAACCCGCGTAACAAGGAAAAAGACAAAGTACAAGAAAAGAAACTATGCAAGTTAAACAGTTAACCACGAAATTCAAGCAATAATCCAAACACAAAGCGCACGCACTTCCCGAAAACGGCGTCAAAATTTGATCGGAGTGTCGCGCTCCGGTCAAAGATAATGTTTATAAACCCAAATTACCCTTAACAAATAGCTAGTGGTAGTAAGGGGTCGAACCACGAAGAGTATGTGGTTTGCGAATGGACTTTGAATGAATTGTAGTAGTTGTCACTTTTATGAAGCTTGCTAAATTATTTTTATGGTTTTTGTTTGTTGAAAAGATGTTGAACAAAATTAACTAAATTAATTGGATTGATTATCTACTAGGAATTAAGAAATGCAAGACCTATAATTGATTGTTTGAACAAGATATAGAAAACAAGGCTCACACCCGGTTCGTTAATTGCAACCCTAGGGTTCTTACACATTTTAAATTTGATTCACTTAAATATGTTATTAACGGATTTCTATCACGAAGTTTAGGTGCCAATTGCTATCAACGCGTATCACGGACCACAATGCACTTCGTTACTTCAGACAAGTAAAACCTTTTGAATGACAAGGCATAATTGCACAAACTTGTTTTGCAAAGTCAAATTTCATAACTCACTCGACAATTCACAAATATAGTTCAAATGCAAGACAATTATCAATAAATTCAAATACAATTCAAGTTGTCACAAAATCAAACTAAAAACATTGTTCAAACCCTAGACTTACAATAACCTACACCGGGGTGAACCTTCCAAGAACTAGCCGCTCATGATCGAAGGAACTTGATCACCGGATGTTTGGGATTTGATGTGGATCATATTGAAGCTTTGGAAATGGTAGAATGATGAGGGTTAGGGTTTTGGGTAGGTGATGATGATGAACGGATGAATGGATTGATGGAACTAGGGTTTGGAATCCAAAAAAATGTGATATGGATTGATTCGGTTGATAAGATGGGTTGGAGATGTAGTGGTGATGTATCTTGGCTCCAATAACTCAATTCAAACTCAAAAAGAAGCGTAACCGTCGACTTGAATGGCCTCAAGGTGTTTCAAGTCGTTCCCAACAACCAAATCCCTAAATTTCGCGTTTGAGAAAACTAAAGCCCGTCGCCGACTAGGGGGACCCCATCGACGACTGCCTCTCCTGATGCTATTTTTGTCTGACGCCTTGTTTTCCTGAATACGCGCATATTTGGCCGACGGACATTTCTAAAGGATGTCGCCGACGGCCCTAGGGGCGTCGCCGACGACTTCCCCAACTTCCATTTTCTGTTTTTCGCTCCTTGAGTTCCTGTGTGACCCGTAATGCGTCCCGGTGGTCCGTTTTTCACTCCGGTGACCCGTAAGGCTCCCGAAAACTCCTTAAACTTCATTAAACCTGTAAAACACAAATTTAATTAAAAGTAGGCTATTCAAGATTAAAAGTCAATTGAAAACCCAAACTTAAACATAAACGAGCACCGTTATTCGACCACGTATCAATGGGTTACATCACTGTCTATGTCACCATCCTTTGTACAAACGACCCCAAATATTTAAATTTAGTTACCCGGGGGACCAATTGATCCTCAATGGTGATTTGGGTGTAATCGTCATCGGCTACACCACTGAAATCACAGTGTAGATACTCGGTCTTAGATCGACTAATCCTTAGGCCATTGCCCTCTAAAGCGACTCGCCACTCCTCTACCCTCGCGTTCAGGCACTGTTTAGTTTATGCGAACAATACAATATCGTCTACAAAAAGCATGCACCACGGAACTGTCTTTTGGATCAATTTGGACAACTCATCCAAGACCACCGCAAAAAGAAAATGGCTCAACGCAGATCCTTGTTGGAGTCCTACCTCCACAGGAAAGAAGTTTGTATCTCCTACAAGCGCGCGGACACTAGTTTCTATTCTATCGTATGCATCCTTAATTATGTCTATATACTTCCCAGGTAGCCCTCGACCCTCCAAACTATCCCAAATCAGTTGCCGTGGGACAGTGTCAACTTGATTTTCAGCTTACTCTAAATAGATTTTTTATTGAACAGCAGATCAACTGGATTTTCAGCTTACTCTAAATGGTCAGCATATATTGTTTAAATTCCTCACTATAAATTCGAACCTAAGACCTCATCAGTAGGGAACCATAAGTGTAAAGTAGCATTATTACATGTCACATCAAGTATAAATGAAATTATTGTATATACAAATGATACAAAGGAGAGGAAACCAAAAAAGCACGGTAGCACAACGATAAATAACAATAACTTATCTAGAGGCTAGAGTAATAATATGATTACTCTAATTTTTTTTCCAACTTAAACATATCTTAGAGTAATTATATAATTAGCGTAATTTTATAATTACTCTAGAGTAGTTCTAACTCAACTCAAACATATCCTAGAGTAATTATACTAGTTACTTTAAGGTAATTCAAATCCAACTCAAACATATACAAGAGGAAATATATAATTACTCTAAGGTAATTATAAACTGGAGTAGTTATATAATTACTCTAGAGAGAGTATTCAAACATATGTTTACAAAAATCTCACTGTGTTTTTTTTAGTTTCCTTCACTCCATACCATTTGTATGATTATTCCGTTTGTATTTGATCTTTATTCTTTAACATATAAACTATGAATTGTGTTTCTCTTATGGGCTATTGCCTATTTGGTAACCTCTGAATGAGTAAGTGCTGAACAGTAAGAGGTCTGAACTGTTAAGTGCTAAATCAATAAGAGACTTAAACCATTAAGAGCCAGTATAAGGCTTAACCATTCAGAGACAAATTTTTGACTAATTCAGATAAGAGGTCTTAACTATTCAGACTCAGTATAATACTTAACCATTCATAGGCAAATGTCTGAATCATTCAGATGCAAATGTCTAAAGCATTCAGACATCTGTTCACTTAACAAACAGTCTGAACCTTTAAGTGCTGAACTAGTAAGAGGTATAAACCATTAAGAGCTGAAAAACCAGTCCATTGTACAAGTTTTGAGCATATAAAATTTACATGGAATTTAGATTTTAATTCACCAAGTTTCCAAGTTTCAACAATCCAACAACGTGCATTTTACAATTAAATGTGAATTCCATGCTTTTCACATGAAAGATTAATGTCTACTTGAGTCTAGGGTGTTCAGAATTCGTTTTGAATTCGAAAAATTCGAAATTCGATTCGATTATTAGGAATTCGTTTCGATTATAAAAATTCGAATTCGATTCAATTCGAGTCAAGTAAATCGAATACGAATCGAATATGAATTTATAATTTCAAATTCGATTCGATTCGATTCGAAATTCGAATAAAAATTATACATTTTATTTATTATTTTTATATATAATACATATATAACTTTGACACTACTACAAAAAGAGGCATTTGCTAGAATCTTTTGCAACGAAAAAAATCGGTCGCAAATTTCGCTACGAATTAGCTACAGATTAGCTACCAACACATTTTGCTACAGTTTTGCTACAGATATTTCGTCGCAAATGAAATCCGTAGCAAAATCCGCAGCAAATCCATAGCAAAATAGAGGAAATAAATATTAAAAAATTGACGTAGCAAAATCGATAGCAAAATCCGTAGCAAAACCATGAAAATAAGTATTTATATATCAACTGAAAAAGTAAAATAGAATCCGTAGCAAATTCTGTAGCAAAGTTTAGAATATAAGTATTTTAAAAATAATAAAATAACATCACTAGCAAAATTCGTAGCATTTTTTGCTACGAATTAGCTACAAAGACATTTTGCTACGGTTTAGCTACGAATTTTTTATCGCGAAACTATATCAGCAGCAAAATCCGTAGCAAAACCAAGAAAAATAAATATTTGAAAATTATTTAACAAAGTTTGTCGTAAAATCCATAGCAAAATCATGAAAATAAATATTACAACAATAATGTATTAAAGATCGTAGCAAAATCGGTTGCAGCTTTTGCTGCGGAGAAAGTAATGATTTGCTACGGAAACATTTTGCTACGAAAATTTCGTTGCAAACAAAATCCGTAGATAACTAAGGTAGCGTTTGGTATGCAGGAATGAGAGGTGGAATGAATGGACCATTGTGAGGGAATGAAGAAAACAGTGTTTGGTTGATTGATGGAATGGAATCGTCCATTCCAAAATGCATTCCATTCCCTCAAAATCATTCCATCCGTCACCCCTGTTTTTTTCCATTACATTCCCTCTTCACCATTCATTAACAACACCACAACCCACCAGTGTTGCCACCACCCACCACCATCGCTCTCATCCGCCGCCGTCACTCACCTCCGTCCCCGCCACCACCTCCGCCGTCGCCGCCATCCACCGTCGCCACTGCCACCTCTGATCATCGCCACCACCCACCTTCAATCATCACCGTCACCATTGCCACTACCACATCTGTTCACCGCCGCCACCGCTAACCGTCACCACCACTACCACGTCTGGCCACCGTCGCCGCTGCTACCACCTCCGACCACCCTCGTCGCTGCTACCACCTCTGACCACCCCGCCACCACCAATGCCACCTACCTCCACTGTCATCCACCACCACCGTTGTCACCATCCGCCGTCGTCTCCACCCACCACCACTGACACCTAGAACCACGCACCATCATCGCCCATCACTGACCATCGCCATCTGATTTTATTCTTTTGTCTTTTTTTTTCGTATACCAAAGAACAAAAAGCAATTGTTCATTCCATCACACATGGTAACCAAACAAGACATGGAATGGTAATGATGAATTCCATTACCTCATCCAATCCATTACCTTGTCCATTCCATTCCTTCGTCCATTCCATTACCGCATACCAAACAGACCCTTCAGGAAATTTTTATTCTCAACAATTTTGTAGCAAAATTTGTAGCAAAGTCGCGATAATAAATACCTAAAAAGATTAATATGTGTAGGATAAATTTTGAAATATTTAGGATAACTTTTGATGTGTGTAGGCAAAAAAAATTACAAGTTATGTAAGATAAAATACAAGTTGTGTAAGATAAATTTTAATATGTGAAATATAAATTTCGAAATGCGTATAATAACTTTTGAGGCGTGTAGGCAAAAAAAAATTATGGGAGTTTAAAAAGATGGTGGAATATGCGTGTGACTTTAATGTGCGTGGTCTTTTGGCATCATGGCATGTGAGTGGCGTGTGCATAGGCTTTTTGACAATCTTACCCTTAGTGTAACTTAGCACTACGCCACATGTCAACACTAAAATTGTTCTCACCATTTTCACACTTTTAGGCGTTCTCCCCATATCCTGCCCTTATATATATATATATATATAAGGGCAGGATATGGGGAGAACTAAAAACTCCATTAATAATATCAAAACATAAATAAAAATGACGTTGTAAGGATGGTCAACCCGTCTTAAAAAAACAATTTTAAATAACCTAATATATAATAATAGGACTCACACGTCCTACACGTTGGAAATTTGGTAGTTTTCAATTTAGTTATTACGGTGCTAGCACGTTAAAATATGGATGAGCTCGGTACCTGTAACGGCACCGATACCGATCCGGAAAATCATCGAAATTAGGTACTGGCACCGAAAATGCTCGGTACAATACGGTATGGTATTTGAATGTAAAAATCAATAAATACAGATATGTGCTAGACCGGTGTCGAACCGAAAGTAACAATTCTGAAAACGCCGAAAGGTGGGTACCAAATTGGTACCGAAAATGATTTGGTATAGTAAATTTGGTACCTATACAATACCGATTTGATTACAGGAGTTGATACGATTTGCTCATCAATAATCTAAATATCCTAGTTAATTTTACATGCTACAATTCATTTATTACAGAAAAAAGACAAAAAATAAAGCAAAATAAGTTGTGTATATAAAACCTCATTCAAACGAAATACAGTTTACTTACTGTGTGCATTAAAGTAATCTAAACTGTGCAATTACTTGCATTGCTACGTTGCTACAGGATTTGATGAGCTCGGTACCAACCGGTACCAAAATCCCCAAAAGTATGTACCGGTACCGAAAACACCTGGTACGGCACGATTCGGTACCGGTCGGTACTGGTACAGCACCGGTATTTGAGGGTAAAAATCGGTGAATACCGGTGCCGAACCGGTACCGAAAATACACCCTATTTGGTAAAAACGGTACCGGTACCAGCACCCGATACTATTTCTTCATTTTACTGTTCATTGACTTCAAAATTTAATATATAGGGTAATGCAAATAATAAACAAGTTTTATGCATATAAAAATAAAATGTATTAAAAGTAAAATAATCCGAGCAATAGAAAGCTGAGCCGATGAATGAGCCAAACTGAGCCAATCTGGCTCGTTACAAACCTAGCCGAGCTAAGCTCGCATCTAATCGAGCCGAAGTGGCTCGACATAGTTTCAAACTGAGCCATATCAAGCAAGCATTTTCCAAGCTAAATCCAAGTGATTTTGAGCGAGTTTTGAGCCACGAGCTTTTTGGACAACTCTACGTCATGCCTATTTACATATAACTTTATTGGTTTAGACTGTGTGTAGTGGGGCGGTATGCCCACACATGGCGCCCGAAAACGCCCAGGAACACCGCCACAAGGGGCGGTATGCAGATGATTTTGAGGTGTGGCACGACCCCCATAGCGGCGTGATGGATTGAAGTTTGAATTTTTTTTTTTGTATTTTCTGGTTTTCCCCACTCAAACATATATACATACATCCAAAATTTAGATCTGTTTCGAAAGAAGGGGAAGGAAGAAAGAAGAAGGAAGAAAGAAGGGGAAGGAAGAAAGAAGGGGTGGGGCTGTTTTGTTGCAGGTTTCTAAAAGAAGGGGAAGGAAGAAAGAAGAAGGAAGAAAGAAGAAAGAAGAAAGAAAAAGGGTTTTTAAAGTGTATTGTTTTTATTTTTTTTTATTTTAGTGTAATGTTTTTTTAATTTAATGAAATGAATTTTAATTTTATAAAGTTAGAAAATAATTATAAAAAATTAGAAATTAATAATTGAGTAATGATTAGATGGGGGCTTTATGACTACGGGCTTAAATGCATAACACCCACAAAGGGGCGTTATGACTACGCATGGCCTTATTACGGAAAGAAATAGTTTGGTACTCAGTCACAAAGCGTTTTAATTAACTAACTTACATATTTTTATACATGTCTTTTTTAAATAACTATATAATTGTTGTGAAACTAGCCTAATAGCAAATAATGTGAAGAAAATAATAGGGAGAAATATTTCATTGATTTGAGGTGTCTATTACAAGAGATACAAAAGACTATATATAATTGAGGAAAACTTGTGGAACAAGCCTAATCTATTTTAGGTGTTGATAACCACATTAATAATAAATATATTCATAATACTCCCCCTTGGTTATCAACGTAATACGCTTGATGCTGCCTCGTTAAAAACCTTGCTAGGAAAACCCGGTGGGACAAAACCATAGCTAAGGGAAAAAGAGTGCAGCGTGTAATGCGCATTATCTCCGCCTGATACTTCTGGATCAGGTATGTTGACTCATTAAAAACCTTACTAAGAAAACCCATTGGGATAAAACTTAGTTAAGGGAAAAAGAGTGCAACTTGAATAAATCTCCCCCTCATTATAATATGTATCCTTTAAGTAAAGTGTGTCCATCATCCTCGAAAGTTGCTCAAAAATTTTGTAGAATGATTTGTCGTTTGATGCCTTTAAGTGCAATCCTTTATATTGAGTAATGTTGTAAAATCTTCTTGTGAGACTTCTAGTGCTTCCTTTTGCGAACGAATACCATAAGATCCAAGAGGTGTTACATTCTTTATATCTACAAGACTAACAGAACTAGCTTTCATGGGTTAGTAAAATATAGACACATATCATTCTTACCTTTAGGGTATCGACATATCTGCTTTACCATTCAAATGTCTCCTCATTGGACATGTGCTATTTCATGTTGATAAATAAAAATATATATTATCATGCATAGTTGAAAATTAAGTTAATGCACAATTGCACTTTAGTCATTGTACTTTTGAAACGAGAATCTCTACTTTGGTAGGAGATGATAATAATCATTTCTTATAAAAAGTGTCTGAACAACCTTTAACATACTATAAGGTTGAGCTCTTTACATACTAAAATGTCCCACCAACATCTTCTAGATGTAGTTTGATAGATGAATAAAAGTATGATTACAAATATACTCGAACTGCAAGTCGAGTAATAATTAGACTGTGCTAGGGTCATTAAAAAAATTCCCCTTCTAAAAACTCGCCAGTTTCTCTTGATGATGCTCAGACATCATCACTGTAAATTGCGATTATAGTGAACTTTTAAGAAAGAACATTTGATAAAGATGGATAATATTATCAAACGTATATTTCTCTTTATCATAATATATCATGAGTTGTACAACACTCAACTTGACTATTTTAGTTCATACTATCTTTAACTTTATAAAGATACATTCTTGAGGACTTGAAATCAATGCTTCAGGCATTTGCAGTCATATACATACTTCTTTCAACTTTGAAAAACAATGTATGTGCATTCACTCTTTAGGAGTTCTATTACATATACCTCCTCATTGATTTCTATATCATATGCAAGGATGTCTTGAATATTTAATCCATATTGTACCATGCTTATACATTGTACATTAAGATGCCATAATAACCAAGCACAAGTTTTCTATGTATAGTTATTGGTGCACAAGTATTACATCCTTAAGATGTTTCAGCTAACCTTATAAGCCCTTAAATGCTTTACGATACTCATCAGGAGTTCCAATTATATTCAACATATTCAAATATGAATTTGTATACAACGATCATATCGTTCTCGAGAAATCATTTTACATGATTTTTAATAATTCAAATCCTTGAGGGACTTTCATGTAAACTTTTAGTATCAAGTGATACATAACATTCATAAGACGCATATCAATTCTCTCTTTATATTACCAGACTAATAAAATATTGGAAAGTCATTACATCCACCACTAGAGAATATGTCTCATTATAATCAATCATGGGTTTTTGCGAAAATCCTTGTGCATCATATTTGCCTTATCTCATTTACTTTGATTTTTACATGATTTGCATAAAAGCCCATTAATATCCAACATACTTTACAAATTCGGTTGTATGGACTGTTGGTCCGAAAACTTTCCATTTCATTAGAGAATTTAAATCTGCCATACTTTGCGTCTTTCCATTTTGGCCAATCAATTATGTATTTTCATTCATAGGCAGATCTTAAATCTTGATCCTCGTCATTTCATCATTTCAAGCGCTATATTATATACAAAAGTATAATGACGTCGATTTTTATTTCGATTCCATACATATATTAGACATGATACAACTTATCGAGATCTCTTTATTTTCAGGTACCTGAGGTTCTTCTTGAACCATCATGTCTACTGTCTCTTCAGGAGATCTTATTACTATAACCTCGACTTGACCATCTTAAATACCTGCTCCAATTTTCGAGGAATTTTATTATTGGAATCAACTAGTCTACCACGCTTTAGGCGTGCAATAGACTTATTACAAACTATGTGGTTGTCCTCTTGGGACACAAATATAACATGAGCAAAAGCAGTTGATTATGTGACTTACTTAGTCACTCTATTTAGGTCAGTGAACTTGTCTGGTAATTTATTCTTTAATATTGGTAAATGAATTATCCTTTAAACTTCTGGTTCACCGTTTATAGTCTAAGGATCAAGATGACATGATAATTCATTCCATTTTTCACTTTCCAACTGCTTGTTATCTCCCCCTAATGTTGGGAACATTCGTTCACTAAAGTGAAAAACAATGAATCATAAACAAATTTCTCACTAATGGATTTAAGTATTCAATAATAGACGATTATTTATACCCAACATATTTTCAAACTTTTTAGAAGTCCCATCTTTGTGCGGTGTGGTGGATGAGTTTCAATATATGTCACACAACCAGAATCTTTGATGAGACATCTTTGGTTTCTGACCAAAAACCAACTGTATGGGGAGAACTATAACTTATTGGCTTGATGTGAATTAATGGTACTATATGTAAAATTACATGTACCTAAATGAACTTTTGCTCCTCTCATGATTATTGGCTTTGTAATCAATAGTAGACGTTTAGTGATCATCTCAACAATAACACTTATTCCGATGATCGTTAATAACTTGGGAATCAAATTCATTATTTCCAAAAAATATACTAATACAGATTAATATGCTTGCTATCACATTAGCTAAGCCACAATCGCACAAACTTCAGGTTGTGGATTTGATAACCATTTAGACGATGCATCGATTTAAAACACTAAATGGTACCATGTTGGGATATGCATATCCTTTAATCACTTCCAGAATATTTAGGGATTCTCACCCTACTTTGTTTGGTAAATAATGAATTTCCCTTGAGAGCAAATATTGCATGCTAATTATCAACTTGGAGAATTCTAATTCTTCAATACGTTTCACATCATCATTGACACGGTGTGGTCTAACCGGTCATGCCAACTAATTAAATAATTATGATTCATAAACTTCTGGTTTATGACCGTATATGTATTACTTGCACGTATGTAACACAAAACGTGAGATAGAACAATTAACTATCATTTTAAATTGTCACGTCAATTTTCATCGTCTCCACATATTATCTTCATATAATTACTCCCATAATTTACCACTTCTAGTGGTCAATCTCATTATTAACGTTACTATCATAACATTCTAATGGTCAATCTCATTATCAACTTAGCTATCATAGCACTTCTGATGATCGATTCCATTATTAACATGGCTGTCATTACAAACTTCTCAATTATGTCCATGATCACGACATTTTTAATGTTCGTTATTTAATCACATTCAATTCAGGAAATGAAGTAAAAACAGAACAAGCTTTATAGCTTTTCATTCTTTACCCGGTCACATGAATATGAGATGATTTCAAACTTTACATACTCTTTTAACGATATCGCTACTTCAGGATCATATCTCTCATGTGTGAAAAAAAAATTATTTTCCTTATAACTAATCTTCTCTCCACATAATATAAGTTGAGAAGTAATTACATGAGTGAGTCATGTTTATTGGTCTAAAATTTAACAACTTTCTGTAAATAGATAATGAGATTTAGGGAGTACGACCCTTCTCATGTCATATCTTAGCATATTCGTTCTCTTTCAAAGTAATAACCAGACAATCAACTTTTGTCTTGTATTTGCTTTGTCAAATAATATAAATATTTAATAGCATATAGAAGAAACATACACAATTGCAATAGTGATGATATATAAGTATATAACAAAGCTAAATTATGCGCCTTCAAATATCATAAAATACCAATCATATAATCATACTGCATTTATTATAATGCTCTTAGTAGTAATCATAATTTTCTCATAAAAACGTTTACAGATTAATCTTTATTTTTATCTAACACCAACTACATGACTTTAAACACATTTTTTGTTCCACAAAAGACAAAACTAATATATGATAGAAAAACACCAAGAAATCATGTATACAATTCATACTAATAATCATGTATATGCAAATACAATTAAGAACCATATCAACCATTGATTTATGCATGTTCCTATGTTAGAAAGGAAAAAAAAACACTAATAATTCAATCTTATGAAATTGTACCAACATTAAAGTAGAACATATTTGATGATGCGGTTTATATTCATCCAACTACATTCTTCAACATTTAGAACTTATCAAACTCTTAATGTAGTTTATCGAGATGAACTTAAAAAAAAAAACAAACCTTTTTTTTTCATACGATCTCTAGGTTACTAAAATAACCCCTAAGTTATCGGCGAATACTGAATCCCATCATTCTATTTTACAAAATCAAAGACCGAACCTCTTTCACCATTATTCTCTATTCCAATTTTCTTACCTTGAAAAGAGATTTTATTTTATTAATATAAAATATATTTTGTAACATTCCAAACTTGACTAATTCAAAAAGCATCTTAAAAGTATATACAGTATAGCCTTTGGACGATTGTTTGAAATTCTATTCCAAAAGACACCTAGGTTATTTATCTAAAATAGATATATTATAAAAGTTCCAAGCTTGATGAATTTTATACATTTTAAAAGCCATAATTATATTTATGAATATTTTGACAAGATATAAATATAGGATATAAAATAAGTAGTAATTATAACTAAAATTACAAATTCTCTTTCAATAGAAAAATAAAGAGGCATGCATTTAAATCTTTTTTCAGTTGTTATTCTTTATCGTGTTGAAATAATTCAACTTTGGTCAAATGGTATTCATTACCATGTTGGATTATTGCTTCCACAAACCTAATTAAGTGATTAGGTAAAAACCC